>JAQZBX010062679.1:0-16837 GCA_029593785.1 Cabassous unicinctus
GCTTTCTTTCCATATATATATATATATATATATATATAAATTTCATTCTGCTTATAAAGGACTCCAGTAATCCAGATTAAAGCCCAACCTGAATCCATTGGGCACAATTTAATTAAAAATAACATCTTCAGGGGGGAGGATGTGGCTCAAATGGTTGGGCGTCCGTCTGCCATATGGAGGGACCTGGGTTTGATCCCCCAGACCTCCCGGTAAAATAAAAACATATATATACAGAAGGCGCATGGGCTGCCAGGCTCTGTGTGCCAGTGACCTGCCAGGCCCTGGGAGCCAGGCAGCAAGATGATGACGTAACAGGAGAGAGACGCAGGGAAGAGACAAGACGAGATGCTCTGAAAACCAGGAACCGAGGTGGCACTGGTGGCAGAACACCTCTCTCCTACATCGGAAGTCTCCAGGATCGAATCCTGGTGAAGACTGGAGGAGGAGGATAAGAAGAGATGGCAGGAAACAGACACAGAGAATTGCCCAGCAAATGGACACAAAACAGCAAATGGGGAAAGGGGGGTTTAAAATGGATAAAGTAAAATAAATAAATCTTAAAAAATAATAATAATAACATATTCCAATGGTCCTATTTACCAGGCTTCACACCCACAAGAATGGGTTGAGATTATACTGAGAGGGCCCTTCTGTGGAGTATGAAACGTTCCCAAGTTAAGAATATGTAATGGATCTGTTCTCTGCCAAGCTGCACAGAAAAGAGGCTAAGGGATCCTACCTGCTATCACACAACCTTATTCCCTAGTGCAACTCTAGAGAATTTGAGCATGTTCCTGAAAAGAACAGCTCCCTAGGGAACTATTTTCTGAAACAATTGTGTAACTTCATATTTGCCAGAAAGGATGAAGAAGGGAACTTTTTAAAAGTTTGCCACTGGGTATGCTTAGAGATAGGCCTCACCCGTCTGAAAGGTTGGGGAAACGAGTTCCAGAGATTTTGAAGGAAGGCTTGCCAATAGATTCTGCATTGTAACTCTGTCCTCAAATGCCCAATGGGTAGAGGGTGTGGCCTGGAAAAAACGTTTACTCATAATAATTTTACAATCAGTCATCATAATAAGTACAGTTCTCATAGTCAGTTGATTTGGCTTGTTTGGGCCATTGCAGAACTGACCAGAATGCCACATTCTTGACCTGATTTAGTTATTAGAAAGATCAAAAGCAAGGAAAAACCACTAGCAAATCAGAGACCAGTCATTTGGGCCAAATTTATGACAAATTCAGATGTCTATGAAGGGTTCTAAATGACTGTGGGAGCATCAGGCTTTCTAAAGCCCAGAAGCCACTGATTAGCTGAGAAATTAGTATATTACAATCTTAGTTAATCACAAACTATGGATATCTCTCCATATTATTTGACTTTCAAGAGCATTACCAGATATCTATTAAGCACTCAATTTGGGGGGAATTATCTTGCTTCCAGGGAGAAATGAATATGTGTAAAATGTCGTCTTTATCTTTAAGAACGTCACAGTGTCCATGAGGGACATATTATTGGCACAGTGATGGAGCCCAAAAAAAGAATAAAATGCAAGGCAGAAAGAGCTTTCTTTGGGGGTCTTGAAGGGAAGCAATTGAAGAGCAGGCATCAAGGCATCAGTGCCCCCAGCCTCCAGGGGGCCAATCCTTGTATGTCCTGGATGAAGGGGATCAGAGTCCCATGGAGGATGATGGTAGGAGACAGAGTGATGGCACATGGTGGATACTTACAACAAGTTTGCCAAATAATCATAATATCAAATAAACCACTGTATTATGACTCTTTCAGTGATGTGTCAAAACCCTCACTAAACCATATTTAAACAAAAATATGGGGGTAAGGAATTTACTAATGTTCCTGAAAAGCTCAGAGGTGCATGCAGGCTTTGCTGGATACAGGTGTTCAACTGATAGCCTCAGGTTTCTGTCTCTCATCTCTTGAAGTTGAATATGACTTCATTAACATCCTCTGGAAGAGAATTTAGAGATTACTTGGAAGCTTCTCCGAATTCTTCCTCATGTGTTTTCCTAAAGAGCAGAAGCTAAGTTTGGTTCAATGGATCAACCTTGGGTGTGTCCCCATCACTGTACCAATCACTGTGACAGGAAAGAAGAAATATTTTGATTGGCCAGGACTGATCACATGCTACTGCCATCCTCCTTCCCCTATACCCGGGGTAGGCATTCATGGAAAATATATTTCTCTGGCCAGAAAAGGCAATGGATCAAAGGCCAGAATAGAAAGTAAATCTCCACTATAAATAACATGCATTGTTTATTTACCATGCGTCAGGCACTGTGCAGAGCTTTATAAGTGGCAAATCATCTTATCCATTCCACAATCCCATGAAGATGCAATGATAGTCAAAATATTTACACAGTCACCTATGAATCAGAACAAATGCAGGAGGGCCCCTGCAAACCTGGAGCAGGATTCTGGAGGCCTCAGTCTGCCAGGCATTAACCCTTTACTCACTTGATCATGGGGCTGCTGAGGGAAGAGAGGTTATGGGAGAAGCAGAGTAGCTGGGATGGTAGGAAAGCACTTGGTGGTCTTAGGACAGGAGAGAGCTATCAACTGACTCAGAGGTATCTGAGTGTTTTCTAACAGCTGGCAGAGCCATACTAAGGCAGCTGGATGATAGCCATAGATTTAGCAACTATTTCTAGTTCACAAATGAGGAGACTGAATCCACAGGAGTTAAGTGACTTGCTCAAGGTGGAACAGTGGAATTGAAATTCAAAGCCAAGTCTATCTGATTCTAAAGCCCATGCCCGACATAGATTCAGTTTATCCAGAGATCCTCCATTTATTATGTCCCTGCATGCTCATGCTTAGCCCTTGACTGAGAAAGAGAAGGACACTCTAACGACCTGTGCAGCCTCAATGCTGCCAAAGTAACATTTATCAATAAGATAAAACTCAAGAAGGTGCCCAAACCCCAAATCTCCACCCTTCCATCACTCACTCCTTTACCATGATCACTGTTCCATCCAATGTTAATGGAGTACCTACAAGTTCAGTGCCTGGTTCTGGGGATAAGAAGGCATAAAATTAATGCATAACAGAAGCACTGGTCTTTTCTTACATTATTTCATTTACAACCTTAGCTTTGTGCAAATTCAGAGGAGAAGAAAGTGTTTTATCAGAAAAGTCAAAAGTTGTTTGGGCATATTTTAGGAGAGATTAACAATCATTTGTCACATTTTTAAGAAGTTGATTCCAGAACATAAACTACTCCAATCTCTCATTTCGTTGTAAATTTCTCCATAGCAAAGTACAATAAGCATTAAAAAGAATACAGAGTTGGTCTTTCTGCTGCTTTTGAAGTTGAGAGTGATTTCATTCCTCTCCTAACATTGTGTTAGTCACTGGAGAAGCATGGATGAGTAAGATAATGTCCCTAAGATTGTAATTGTGTCATGGAAACATGAACAAAACCCAAGAATTACAACAAGCTGTTAGTGCTTTAGTAAATGTCAATGAGTTTTGCATGATAGTCTTTTGAGTCACACTGCCTGGATTGGAATCCCAGCTGAACCACTTACTAGATACACGATTTCAAACCTGCCTCGTAAACTCGCTGAGGTCTGTGAAATGGGGATATAATAGTATCACTCTCATATGGCTGTTGAGAAGATTAAATAGAACAACCCATGTAAAGTGCTTAGCATAGCATCTGGTATATTCTGTACTGAGTGCTCTGAGAATCATAGCACAGGGACATACAAATCAAACTGCAGAGTCAGAGAAGATTTCCTGGAGGAAATATTGCTTGAATGACTTTTGAAGGATAAATAAGAATTGAATAGATGAAGAAGGAGGAGAAGCATTACGGTAAAGAGTGTTCGGTAAGAAGGCATCAGACATCATGATTTTATCAAGATTTTGGCTAAAATGAAGAAAATGACAAGGTAAAGGGAGACTATGGCATGACTTTATGAGCCTACATTTTACCTATTTTATGTCTTCCACAGAATCAGTAGAAGTGCCTTGCACAGTGTTGCATATGCGAATGAGTAAGTGAATGAATGAATGAAAATATATTTTAGGTTCCTGAAACTCTAGTGGGTAGAGAAAATCTGCTGCCAACCCACCCAAATTTTTATCATATGAAAAAAAGGCAGTGGAAAGATTCTGGAATGTGGGATTGCCCCATGACAGTGAGGCCTAGACAAGAGAACAATGGAAAGCTGTTAAACCAAAGGGCTAAAGTGACAAGGGGATGAGATAGTGTTTGAAGCCCAGTGAGAGCTGGAGTGGGGAGGAAGGTCTGAAATCTTGGAGTGACACAACAATTATCAGACATGCTTCCCTGAATCAGGGAGGAAAGGTGAAGCCATACCTCCACCTCCCACTTTTCTACCCCTCCAGCTTACTGCTGATGCCTCCCATTGGTTGAACCAATTGGAAACCAGCTCTCAAAGCAGCCCAGTTTGGGTTTCTTTTCCATCAGGGAAAGGAAGAGATGAGACTGTATGGGAGTAAGAGGGTCAGATGGAGAATAATTATCACAGCTATCAAGATGATTGCCAAGAAATCTCAGGAGATGTGTGTGAGTCTGTTCTGAAGCCTGCTCACTGCTACTTAACTTCATGTAACTTGATCTTGCTGGGAGCAAATCCAGGCAGTGTTGAGCTTTGGTTCCAACTGGACAGAGATGGCCAGGAATTTGACCCAATGTGAGGCAGTGGTTGGAGCTAGGCTCATGGGTTTGAAACTGGGGCTGGTTCAGGGTGCTCCCTGAAAGAGAGGGGAAAAATCAGAAAAAAATCTAATATGTGCTTGGGGCCATGACTTATATAAAGCTTGGTACCTACAAGGGCAGGTAAAAGTTGATACATTTCCACAATCAGAACCTGGACCATGTTCCCCTAACTCAATGTCTATATTTTCCATAGCCCCAATATTAGTGCTCCAAGCAAACAATATTATGGGCTAGGGGTCTTGTGAGGAAGGGCAGCAGGTAATTCCAAAACCACTAGGCAGTAGTGTTAAGTTCAGACAGGGGAGAAGAAATGCCACTGAAGATGACTCTATAAATTATTTTCCCAAAGTTCTTAAGGAAAACTTGTGCTCAAAAAGTCAGCCAAGAACTTCAGCAATTGGGAGAGAAATTCATTCCACACACACAAAAGTATGGAGTTATCTAATAATAACTTTTAAATAAGAATATTTAAGTTGATCAAAGGAATAAAAAGGAGTATTATCCATTACAATAAACAAGAAATCAAGAAGCAAAAACAGTCAGGAGTAAAACAAAAGAGAATGCAAAAAAGAACAGATAGAAATCTTGGAAGTATATAATAGAGCCAATGTAATTTTAAAAAATTTGCATTGAACTCTAGACTGGATTAAATAAATTAATTAGAAGAGCAATTCAGTCAGAATGTAACAAAGATGAAGAGATGAAAATGATGAAAAGCCACTGAAGACACATATGAAGGATAGGTTGAGATTCATGAATTTAGGCTTAATAGAACTGAGAGAAGTAAAGAATGTTCTCTAGAATATTCAAAAGGAAAATTTTCCAGAATTGATGAAAGATATGACTTTCCAGACTTAGGAAGTACATATAAACTAGGTCAAATAAAAATGAATCCATATTTAGAAGTATAATATAACAGTATATCATCAAAGATAATAATCATAAAAACTACCATGAAAAAAAAGACAGAATATCTACAAATGAAAAACAATTAGACTGAAAGCAGACTTTTTAGCAACAAAAATAGATGCCACTTCTGGAGTAATATTTTATAAAGGATGAAGGAAAATAACTGCCATATAAGAATTCTATACCCAGCTAAACTATCATTCACAGTGGAGGGCAGTGGTGGGTGGAAACAAAGACTTTTTTTTCATCCTCCAGATATACAATAACTAAGAAAGTTTACTACACCCATATCCTTTCTAAAAGAATGCAAATAAAATACTTTATAAGAAGAAAAATAAATCCAGGATGGAGTGAGAGGCAGGAAATAATGATAAGCCCAGATATTGGGTAAGATATATTTGTAAATACCGGTAAATATTTATTGGTAAATCTAACTAATTTATGTAAAATAAACAGTTAATTGCATTGTGTTTTTTAAAAGGTGGAGCTTTTAATAAGGAAACAACAATAAAAATAGTCTTTATTTTATATCTAATTGATACTAAAATTTAACTGACCATTGCCTGATATTTTTCATGGTAGTTGTAATTTCTTATAGCCTCAGGCTTTATAAAACAAACATATCCATTTTCATGACCAGTTTTTAAAAATAAACCTTTTATTTTAGAATAGTTTTAGATTTACAGAAAAGTCACACAGATGGTACAGAGAATTTATACTCCTCATATAGTTTCTCTATTGTTAGTATCTTATGTTCATTACAACTAAGGGACCAACATCCATACATTACTATTACCTAAACTCCATACATAATTTGGATTTCACAAGCTTTTTCCTAATGCTATTTTCCTGTTCCAGGATCCCATCACATTTAATATCACATCACATTTAATCATTAAGTTTCCATAGCCATCTCTGGTCTATGACAGTTACTCAGATTTTTCTTGTTTTTGATGACCTTATCAGTTTTGAGAAGTACTGGTTAGGTATTATAAAATGTCCCTCAATTTTGGTTTGTCTGGTGTTTTTCTCATGGTTAGATTGGGATTATATGTTTTTGAGAGGAGACTACAGAGCTGGAGTGCCATTCTTATGACATCATATCAAGAACACATGCTATCAACATGACTTATCACCAATAATGTTAATCTTGCTTACCTAGTGTTCTCCACTCCCCTTTTCCATACTTTACTCTTTGGGAGCAAGTCATTAAGCATAGCTCATCCTCAAGGAGTGGGAAGTTAAGTTCCATCTCCTTAGGGGTGTTTCTACATAAATTATTTGGAATTATGTACAGGCCGATTTCTTTCTTCCCCTTCATTTATTTATTTATACAATAATTTATTCATATCTGTATGGAGTCATGGATATTTATTTGATACTGTGTCTTACAATCCAATACCATGTTATTTATTTTGTTTCTCAAATTGTTCCATGTTTGGCCTTTGAGAGTTCTTTCAGGTTGGCTATTGTGTCCTTTTGACATTGTTTTGTTTTTGAGCACTTCCTTACTTTCTGGCACTTCAAGATGCTCTACACTCATCTTGAATATTCCCTACCCTAGGCCCTAGAATTAGCCATTTTTCCACAGAACCTGGTTCTTTTTATCATGACCGTTTTTTAAACAACTCCAATACACACACACACAAACCATACACCCAAATCCTGTAACTAGAAACAGATAATTTCTAGCTCCTCTTTTGGCCAACACAGCTCTATGCTATCAGAAAATGTGCTGATGGTGAACTACTCAGTCAACAGTGCCACTGATGTAATGGTTTTGACCTGAGCAGCTTTTAAAAATTCAAGATACCTAGGTCATGTGCCTGGAGATTAGATTCAAGAAATCTGAGACAGTTCTCATGCATTTTCTTTTTAGACCCACATGTGGCTGCGATGAGCAAGCAGTGTTGAAGACAACATGTAAATTGCGCAAGTTTAAAATGATAATCTATTTTTTGAGTAGCTACTATGTGCTATATGTAATTTTATTTTAAACAAGCCTAGAGATTAAGATTATCAACCAATGTTAACAAGTGAATATTCAGAGAGGTTGAGTGACTTGCCCAAAGTCACAGAACATGTATGTCTGTGTTAAATACAGTTTTAACCCAAGTCACAATTTCTAGTCATTCCTTTACCATATTGCTTACCATCTAAAACTTTTTTCTACAAAGTGGATTGTATAAGTAAATAGCACTGCCTTCCTGCACTGTTTGCCACCAGACACAATTATTTTATCATATTAACCAGCATTTGTTGTTTACCTTAGTAGCTGAAATAACACATTCTGTAACATTGAATAGCCAAATCAAGTTACTCTAGATTTTGATAAATTTGCTATTAAATGTTATTCAGGTGGGGAGGAAATCTAAAGCAAGAGAGAAAGGAGAGGGGAACTTACATTATATAATTGGGTTTAATTTTTGGCTTAATTTCATCCTAATAGTGAGGATGAAATTAAGCCAAATTCATGATTAGTCCTTAATTATGACTAAAGTTGCAAAACCGCAATATGGATTTTACTTTTTAGCAACTTTCTTAAAAGGCAATCAATTTACGAATCAACTAGTGCTAACACTTTTTACACTTCTAGGTATGGATTCCTGACAAAAACATAGATATGAGCACTAAGAGGTAGAACAAGACGAGAGTATTATACTTCTATTGCTGTGTAACAAAGTACCACACACTTAGTGGCTTAAAACAATATCTATTTATTAGCTCACAGTTCTGTAGGTTAGAAGTCTGGGCACCATATGCCCGGTTTCCCTGTTCAGGGTCTCAAATCAAGGTGTTGGCAAGGCCGAGTTCTTGTCTGGATGCTCTAGGAAAGAATCTGGCAGAATCCATTTCTTTGCTGTTATAGGTCTGAGGTCTGTTTCCTGGCTGGCAGTAGACTGGGACTGCTCTCAGCTCCTCACGTCTCCTCAATTCCACACCACACTGCTCCCTCCATCATCATCAGGTCCAATCCTTCTCAAGCTTCGAATTTCTCTGACTTCCAGATCCAGAGGTCAGGACCACCCAGATACTCTCCCTATCTAAAGGTCAACTGATTTGGGACCTTAATTACATCTGCAAAATCCCTTCACAATGACACCTAGTTAGATCAGGAGTTTGGGGGAAAGTCTTAGAATTCTGCCTTTGTAGGGATTGGGGGTGGGGGGTGGCAGCAATAGACTGAGAGAATCTGAAGCAACATTATTAGGTTTTCATCTCTGTGGTTGCTCTCTGTCTTTATTTCTACTTCTATATTTGTTTCTCTTTTCTCTCAGTCTCTTCCCTAACTAACCCAAGTATTGTGTACATTCAGTTTCCTAAAATAGGTAAAACTGAATTATAAAATTGAAACAACCTTTAAATTGGTCTAGTCCAGGGGTTTGACAACTTTTGTATGAACAGTAGTCATTTCAATGTTCCTAAATATTTTGAATGAAGTCAGCCACTGTCTTTTTTATTGGGACCCCCAGCAAAACCTAAGAAAGAACCCAGAGTATCAGCTAACTCCCACAGCCCCAATATACTAAGTGGGGATCCCTGAGCTATTCCTCACTATTGGGGTCAGAGGAGGTTATGTGATGTACACAAGGCCACACATTCATGCTAGATAAGGGGCTAGAAACAAGGTAGCCTACCCTCAGAGTTTCTGCACTTCATATCCAGGGCTGATGTGCAGAATGCATGGTTGCACTCTTTAAAAAATGTTAGATTTCTTGTTATTATATGGTCTTTGAATTATGCCTCCTTTTCCTGTTTGTTACAAGACTATATATACATATATTTTTTTAATTCCCTGCATCAGAAGAAAGGCCTCTCAGAAAACTTAATAATCCAATTTGGAGACAAATGAGGAGCTGTGGCATTGTTTCTCAAAGCTTGACAAGCACATCAGAATTACTTGAGAGAGCACAGAGGCCCTCCCCAGACCAAATGAATCAGAATCCTGGGGGTTTAGGAGCAGGAATCTGCATTTTAACAAGCCTCCCTCCTCAGATGATTATGACACATACTAAGGTTTGAATTCAACTGACTTAGAGTTTAAAGAAACTTCGGTGAAATCATGAATGTGAAACCACTTAGTAAAGGGTTTCTTAGATTGTTCTATGACCCTAATAAGCAATTCTTAAAATAAAATTAAAAAAAAAAGAATTAGATGCAAGGATATATTTTCTTCTAAATTGAGTTAAAATATGTATGTAAGACCAGTATTAAACATATCCTACAGGGGCCATTATTAATTTTCCTTTTTCAAATGGTGTGACACACCTGAGAAGGCCAGGAAATAACACACAAGGTAGCCTGATATATTAAAATATGATGCGTGTGAATGAGCTATAAACATTTGTCAACACACTGAAGCATGTTGTCTATTCAATAAGTACTAGCCTGTTAAGAATCTTATAATTTCAGCACATATTTGTGATAATGTTCAATGTTTACTATATATTAAAACATTTGTTCTATTCAACTTTTCACAAAAGATGTATCTGAAAGATAGCAGTTTTAAACAAAAAGCCAATACTGTAGTTCTGAACAAATAAAAGGTTGAACAATTGAAAATGAAGATGAGTAATTTTAGCCTCTAGATCCTGAAAAACTGGAAGATGAGCTATCCAAGACGGAATAATTAATGATTTTTGGAGCAGCTTGATGGAAGAGTATCCAAATGTTGCAAAACATGCAGTTTGTGTTCGTCTTCCCTTTGATACAACACCCTCTGGGGTCCAACAAAAACAAAATAAATGAATAGACTTGATGTTGCACCTGATATGACATTCTGACTCAGCCCCATTGTTCCAAATGTTAATATGTGATAGAGATGTAAAATAGAGTTCACTAAAAATCTATTTGGTAAATTGTTTTATAATAAAGTGTATTAAAAAAACTAAAAGTATAAACTGAAAGATGCTTTATTTTATTCTTGATATAGTTCATTTTCAATAAAATAAAATGACTGAATTTATGTTATTGTCTGTTATAGTGTAAATTAAAAGCATATAAATTATCAATAATAAAAAGGAGCAAAAGATTTTAACAGACCATTCATGAAAGAAAATCCTCATGGCGCATAAGCACATGAAAAGATGGTCAACCCCAGCAGCCTTTAGGGAAATGCAAATTAAAACCAAATGAGATACCACTACACACCTTGGCAACCACTGATCAGATTTCTATTCCTATAGTTTTTCCAGAATATCACATAAATGAAATCATACTGTTTGAAGCCTTTCGAGTATGACTTCTTTCACTTACCAAAGTGTTTTGAAATGCATCTATGTTGATCAGTGGTTGCCAAGGGCTGAAGGAATGAGAAGGGGTTGACTGCAAAAGAGCACAGGGGACTTTTAAGGTGTAAGGACAATTTTACGTATCTTGATTATGGTAGTAGTTACAAGTCTTTATATATTTCAAAACTCATCAAACTGTACATTTAAACTTAGTGAGCTTTATTGTTTATGAAAGTATTGTTCAATGGACACAAATTTTAAAAACGAACACATTATTGTAGTTTCCTGACTGCTAAAACAAATAGTACACAACGAGCTGGCTTAACAACAGGAATTTATTGGCTCGCTGTTTCCGAGGCTAGAAGGCTTACTTCCTCTCGCACTATCTTCTGGCTAGCTGACAATCTTTGGGGTTCTTTGGCTGTTTCACCACATGGCAACTCACATGGCGGTGTCTTCTTTCTCTTCCAGGTTCCACTGACACCCAGCTTCTGGCTGCTACCCTTAGCTGCGTCTTCTGTGTCCAATTTCCCTTGCATATAAGGACTTCAACCATATCGGGTTAAAGCCCACCCTTGTTCACTTTGGGCACACTTTAATAACATCTTCAAAGGTCCTATCTACTAATGAGCTACACCCACAGGACCAGGGTTGGGACCTGAACATGCCTTTGGTGGGGGACATGATTCAATCCCCAACACATGTCAATCAAATTTTTCATAATTTCATGCATTTAATCTGATATCACGATTTTTGTTCTCTATCAATCTAAATGCATACGATTATGAGCTCCTGTGATATCACTCTTTTTTTGTTCTCTACCTTAATCTAAATGCATATGATTATGAGCTCCTGTTAATGGTATATTTTTGTTATAACTTTTAATTATTCTGTGGTTTAAAAGTCTGGGAAATGCAGAACTCACAGACTGAGCAGTTAAAAAATGTTCATTTGTTTCCTTTCCTCCTTAAAACTCATTACTGGCTACTCTGCAGAGGCTAAAGCAAGACGAACTCTATACCCAGACCACATTTTTTCAGTTGACATGGTAGAGTTCTAGGTTTCTGGAATGTCTTTTGAATCTAGCTCCTGGTCTTAACTGCCCAATCCTGCACAATTTCTTCCCTGGTCCATTGCATCCATCTCAGTTTCTGTGGTAGGGGCCCCACAAATACGGCTTGGGCCCAGGACCAGGCATGTCAGCCTAGTAGGATAAAGCACCAACCTCTAGGAGATAAGAGAAGCACCAGTCCATTCCTTCCCCTATTGTTTCCAGCATATGGAGTCTGACGCTCGTGGGTAGGTTTTACGACATTCCGCTCATAATACCCTGGTGGTATATCTATCCCTGGTGAGCAGGGAGTGGGTTGCTCCACTGCGGAAGCACATGGACACAAGAGGGGTACTATGCATAGAACATCTCCCTGCTTCAGCCACAGATAGAGACCCCACTGGCTATGGGGAACTGACACCCATTAGTGAAGCTGACCTTGCTCTGTCTCTTCTCTACATGAGTAAAACATCTTCCCACCATAGCCTGTGTGAGTTGTGCTTTTGCTGGCGACTCCAACACATGTATTGGAGTGGGTTGACAAGCCTTTAGGTGTTTCCTTTGACCGCCAGTTTCTGGTCCCCAAATATCCACATTTTCTATGGTGCCACCAAAATTACCTCCCTAAACACTAAATCTGACAATGTCATCTTTAGGCTTAAAAACTACTTCTTTTTTTCCCACTGTAAGGTAAATTCATATTCTGCGCTAGTCAAAACTCTTAATGATAAGCTCATCTGCCTATCTTCCGGCCTCATCATCTGTGGTGGTTTAGAAAACTGTGTGTACCCCCAGAAAAATCATGTTCTTAAAAGCTAATACATTCCTGTGGGGGTAAACCTATTTTAAGTAGGACCATTTGATTAGGTTACTCCAGTTAAGGCTTGGCCCACGGTGGGTCTTAATCCTCTTATTGGAGTTCTTTATAAACAGGATGGAGAGAGAGAGAGAGACAGCAAGTGAGCCACGAAAGCAAGAAGCTGAAAGCAATGAAACCCAGAAGAGAAGGGAGAGACCAGCAGATGTGGACAGGTGCCTTGCCATGTGACAGAGGAGTCCGGGATCACCGGCAGCTGGTCTTCAGGAAGGAAAATCAGCTTGATGATGCCTTGATTTGGACATTTTCACACCTTCAAAATTGTAAGCTTGTAAACTAATAAATTCCCATAGTTAAAGCCAACATATTTTATGGTATCTGCTTTCGCCAGCTTAGCAAACTAAAATATCATCTACCACCTTCCATAATGTATACTCTGTGACTGGCTTCTCAACATCTTACTGTTTCCAACTTAGAGTACATTTCACACGATTGTGTTTTTGTTTATGTTCTCTCTTGTTTTCAACATGCCCTCTCTGCCACTCACCCTGTTATACGCTGACTGGCTTAGGTCCCACACTACTGTCCACCTCTGACCCAATCACTGAGACAAGGGGTTGGGATCACTCTAATTGTCTGGACCAACAGTTATCATCCCTGACTGCACCTTAGATTCACCCTTCACCCCCAGGACCCTGATTCAGTCATTACAGGAATAGCTGGGCATCAGTGAGTGTTAAAAGCTTCCCAGGTGATTCTAATGGGCCATGAGGTTTGTGAACCATTGGCTAAGGGCCGGCCAAGACCACTCCTGCAAGTGGCTGTTCCTCCCAGGGAGGGGTGGGTTGGTATGCGGAAGGCAACCATAATGCCCACTGCCAGCACAACTACAGTTGTACTGCTGTGCACTGTTGATAGGGACACTGCCTCTTGTACCTCTTGAGGAGAGCTATCCTGAACTCGGTAAGGCTTTAAAATGAAATTGTATTCTATTCATACTATTCCGTACATCAATCTGAAAAACAGCACTACGTATGTTTTTTAGTCATTCCATTTCGTTTAGTCTACTGGTAAAACCTGGTGAGTATGGGGATGCGTCCCAAAGTTTCTTTGTGGCCTTTGCCCACTGGATGGGAACCCCAAAATTCATACACCAGCTGCCTGCTTTCCTGCTGCCTTCGGTGGAGATGATAGACTGGAGGATCATGGTGGGTTTGGGGGGCACCGATAGAGACAAAGGAGTGCTAAGGCATTCGTACTTGAAGTGCCCAGCGTCCCAGAAGGTTATGTATGGTGTATGTCTGCATGTGCGTGCACGCACGCGCACTCACTCACACACAGCTGCCCTGAGTGCCTGCAGGTAGCGCGAGGGTGGGCAGCTCGGGAGCCCACCTACAGCGCGCAGGTGCGGAGTGGCGGGCCAGGTGAGAACTGGGCATCATCACATCCACTTCTGTGGGCAGGATTCGATCTCTTTAAACTTTATCCAAGCCTGCCTTGTCTATCGAATGCGCGCTTCTTTCTTTCTTCTTTTACGGCTAGTGAACTAACAGGGTGTAGAAGCCTTAAAATAACATTCTAGAATCTAACATCCTCAATGTGTACCTGGCTAGGAGTCCACATTCGTGGGGCTACCACGTTGCCGTGGCTGGGGTGTCTAGAGAGCCTCTTCTGGGGTCTCTTAGCAGAGGACTCCCTTTCCCATGAGAGCCCGAGGACTTTCCTCTCTGGGCATCTCCGTGCCACATTCCCACCAGTGAAATGACACCCCTGCGGGGAAGCAGGGAGAAGCCCTCCTTCGGCCCTCGACCTCCCCGTGGGGACGGGCCAGCGATCGCTCTCCCCAAGGGCCCTTCCGGCGCCCCAGCCCTGCCCGTAGGCCCGGGAGGGCGGGCCTGTGATGGTGTTCCAGGGAGCAGGCGGGCCTCTGTGATCTGCGGCCAGGGAGCGCGCGCGCAGAGCGTCCCGGGGCGCCCGCCTGTGATCGCGCGCCAGGGCCGGCTTGGAGCCCGCGTGCAGGGCTTTCCTGCCCCGTGGCCCGCCTGACGCTCCCGCGGCTGAAGGTCGGAGACAAAGGGATCGGGGAACCCGGCTCGGGCTGGCGGAAGTGATCTGCCGCGGCCCCCAGCAAGCCTCGTACGCCCCCCTGCACCCCGCCTTTGACCAAGTCCAGCGAGGTTCCCCCAAAACCTCCCCAACAGGGACTCCTAATGTCCACAGACTTGCTTCTGGACAGATCCTCTGGTCACTTAGCCACGAGCCACGGAACGCGGAACCTGGAACTGCTGGTCATGTGCAGGAGGAAAGTGGTAAAGCGGCTTCCCGCGTCCCCGCAGTCGGCAGTGCCTCCTCCTTGCGGAGCACGTGTCCAGTTAGAGAGGAAGACCTCTCTCTGCCGGGACGTTTCGGTTCAGCGCAAGGCGATTATCAGAGCCGGTGGGAATAGCAGTCTGAAAGCAGGCAAAGTTCCACATTAGCATAGATTGTGCAAAGCCACCTGTTCAAATAACTCAGGCAAATAGTGAAAAACAGTCTTGAAAAGAAGAAAATAACTCAAACCCAGGGCAAATACTTGAACACAAGCGGAAGGATTAAATTGAGTCACAGTAACAGGCAAGGAGGCGTGCGCGGTGTTTCCCGTTTGTAGTTAAAACGCGCGGAGGTTATTTTTTAGCAGTCTAGTTGATTCCATTAGATGGTAAGATAGCTGCTTTCATACCTTTGTCAAAATAAAAAATATGGGAGAAAAATCCAGTCTTCCCTAATCCAGCATACATTTGTGCTTGGAAATCCTCACTTCAGGTAATGGGTGAGCGATCCTTTGTTCACAAACAATAGCTAGGCATGGGAGAGACTGCATCTGTGATTGTACGGTTCTTAACGTCTGCCAGGTGCTTACGTCGCAAGAAAACAAAAACCAGATTTCATCAGCATTGTTTCCAAAATTTTTGAAATATTATTTTACATTTGTTTTGTGGCGTGTGAAAAAAGCAAAGGAAGGAGTGGGAAGGCTGTGGAGGAAGAAGCCAAGAGAAACTTGACTTGGGGAGAGTAGGTAGGAGATCAAAGGATGGTGGTGGCGGAGTTGGTGGTGGTGGGAGGACCAGTGCGCCTTAAGCGTGGGAACAGAGCATATTGCTGCAATGGGGATGAGGGCAAAGAAGGGACCAGCCACCCTTAGATCAGGGCAAGAGGCCTCTGCGCGAAGCCCCACACTGGAGAGGACCCCATTCCAGCCCTTCTCTGACCTTGCGGCTCTCCATGGGGTGAGGTGTCTGAGAGGCAAGGGGAAACAGCCACCTAGACTCCATTCTTTCTAGGCAATGCTATTCAGTGTGGCCCACAAACCAGTGGCATCAGCATCATCTGGGAGCTTGCCGGAAATGCAGATTCTCAGCTTGGCCCAGAAAGACAGGGTTTTAATAGGAACCTGCATTTTATAAAGATCTCCAAGTGGGTTATATACACGTTAAAGATCCAGACCACTCAGGGTGCCCAGGATCCCAGAACTGCCTGCAAATGGACCCACGGTCACTCTAAGAGCCTGTGTGGGCCTCTTCTCTGAACCCATCCTCTTGAGGGCAACAGCACCAGGTAACACTACTCGTGCAGTAGCCCTGTGCCTGAGGGGGCCTTTTGTGAGGGTAGAGAGAAGTCAGTTGTGCCAGCTGGAAATGCATATGAGGCCCTCTGAGGTGCAGGCTGTTGGCATGGACTAGCTCTTCCCTTGCCTTCATGTCTTGGCAGAAAATCTGAAAATCCAAGAGTTCTACATTTGAATCAGGACTTCTAGGTAGTTACAAAGCATTGTCAAGGTGGGAAGATAACATGTATTTTATTTAACAGTTTGTTAGCTTGTTTTGTGGCTTTACCTATTTAGATATGTGCATTAGTCAGCCAAAAGGGGTGCTGATGCAAAGTACCAGAAATCTGTTGGCTTTTATAAAGCACATTTATTTGGGGTAAAAGCTTACAGTTACAAGGCCCTAAAGAGTCCAACTCAAGGTACCAAAAAAGGTCCTTCCTCACCAAATGTCTGTTGCCACGTGTTGAAACAAGATGGCTGCCAATATCTGTGAGGGTTCAGCCTTCCTCTTTCCTCTTAAGGCTCCACTGGCCCA
>JAQZBX010062680.1:0-16860 GCA_029593785.1 Cabassous unicinctus
GGGCACTCATTTTCTGCTGGTGAGAGTGTGTGTTGATTGTTACCCAAAATCTCTGAATCCCACACCCTTTTCCCATACTCAGCTCTGTACTGCTAGGGTTTGGAGTCTGCAAACTACGATTCCCAGGATCCCTTACCTGCCAGTTTCCTGTTAGTGTCTGCAAGTGGAAGGCTCTGGTGAGGACTGGATGGCAGGAGGAAGAGAGCCTTCAGTTTTGGGCTCTGACCCTTGGTGGCAGTTACTGATGTCGTGGGGTGAGCCGGGTGCCAGCAGCAGTTGCAGCCCTGGTGGAAGCAGAGCGTCTTCACGGACCCAGAACCACGTAACAGCATCTTGCAGCAGCAAGGCCGGCTTGGGGGCTGATTCACCTCTTCTTCCTTCTTGGTCCTCCAGTCCCACCTCCTTCCTTTTACTCTTCCACCCTTCCAGGCCCTCTGAAATCAATTCCTTGTGTTAAGGCGTTAAAGTCTCTCTGTAATACGTAGAGTGGTTTCAGTTTTCGTAATGACAGAGGTTAAATAAGTTCAACCATTTTTTCTTTTCTTTTCACGACTTCTTTTGAAAAAATTCAAACGTATGTATATGTTCCACCAGCATTTTGCCACATTTGCTGGCTCTCTCTTTCTCACTCCACATATATACCGTTTTGCTGAGCCATTCGAAAGGAAATTGTAGATATCTTAGTAGTTCACCCCTAAACTTTTCAGGAAAGAAGGAAAGGACATGTTCATACATAACTCCAATACAATTCACATTTTTTGAAATTAACAATCATTCCACAGTGTCATCTAACATTCATTACATATTCAAATTTCCCCATGTCACAAATACATATTTTACAGCTTTTATTATTCCTAGTCCAAGACTCATGCATTGTGTTGCTTCAGTCACTGTTTTAAATAATTTGGCGTCATCTTGTAGAATTTCTTATATGTATACATCAGAAGACTTTCACAAAATGTCCATGGCAACGGAATTCCTAGAAGCAAAAACCTGGAAACCAGCCATTTGGGAGTGAGGGAAGAACACGGAAGGCGACTAGGATGAATTCTGCACATCTAGCGGGGACGCCTTGCTGGAAAGTTGACCCTCGGCCGCCTGCTTATTCCACAGGTGCCGCAGTGCCTGTTCGCTTTCTGGCTTGACTGTGCCCCTAGTCATCGCCTGTGACCGCTCAAAATGCACTTTTTACCTGCTTTGCTCCTCAAAAACCTGAGGAGCACTTTGCTGGCTCTAGCGCTTTCTGCCCCTGCCTTTCAGGAAGCCGTGTAAGGGCCGCCGCGGCGGGCACTGTGCCCTCGTTCCGCACAGCCCGGGGGGCCTCAGGTGGGTGCCGGCCTGAATTCCCGCGCTTTGAAGGCCTCCCCATCACGCAGGTCGTTTTTCCTGTGGTCATGCCCTGTCCCCCACCAAGAAACTGCCCTCACTCTCCACCCTCAGCCCGCCCCCTTGCTGCGGCTAGAGTGAAACGCAGCCACTTGCTGCCCCACGGAGTTGTGCTGCTTTATTCTTTCATCTCTTTCCACGCATGCGGGTTGGGCGCTGCACTGGAACGTTTGCTCAGCAGTCAGGTCTGCGCGCTTGTCTGCAGCAGAGGCATGGCTGGCCTGGACCTTGGACTGCTGGGTGCCCTGGCACGGTGTGTCAGTCCTGCAGGTCATCCTGCTCTTCCGGCTGCATGGAGAGGAATCATGTACTGCCCAGCGCCTTACGAGAACCTGCTTTCAGCATGACTGCCGGATGCACCGCCGTGTATCAGGGGAGCACACTGCCACTCCCTAAAATCGTTCCCCATTATCTTGCTCACACTGTGTTCAGCACACCTGGTGATAGCATGGATGAATTCATAAGCTAGAGACTATGCTAGGAATTGATCCCAGGGCCTCGTATGCGGGAAGCAGGCGCTCAACCACTGAGCTACACCCGCTCTCCTGAAACAGGCTCTTACAGCCAAAATACATAAAGGCAGAACATGCAGGTTGTTTGGCCAAAATCTTTAACGGGTATCAACTCTTTCTTGAGAAGTGACACCAAGATGTTGGTCAAGTGCCTCCAAGTATTTTGCAGTCTTATTTTAGAAGTCCTTCTGAATTTATCATAGGCTTCTGCTAATGACTCAGGTGTTGCTAGTCTCATCTCAGACCTTTGAGGGAAGTGGTAGATCCTTCTCTGGCCGTGGAAGAAGCACAAATGTACTCTTCTGGAATTTCTATATTTCTATAGAAACATGTTGATTAAATAAAGTCTTGCCTCAGTAAAGGGATGGGAGAGTCTTGTATGGCAAGGGTCACTGTTATTCATTATGTGTGATTTTGTTCTTTTTAGCTTCCTGAATCACATGTTGCCATGGTGATGCCTGTTTTCCCATGCTGGATTAGCCTGGTGACGGCCAGCAATCACCTTCACTTTAACATCATTGCTGCCTCTTAGTCCCATCCTCTGCTATGAAACCTCTGACGTCTCTCAACACCTCCCCAGTTATTTCTAGAAATTTTCCGGAGGTGTCATATATGCTAATAAATGAATTCCCCCAATACCAATGCAATATCTCCAATTTTCATGCTTTTCAGATCCAGCCTGCCAACAATTTCATCTACCCAGAACTTACTGCTCAGAAACCTACAGGAAGCTTGTTTCCCTACTGCCTCTCCTCCCTGGGCTCTAAGCAAACATGAATGTCCATGTCTACTGTCTGCCCCATGATGCTCCTAAATGCCAGTCCATCTCCTCCCTGGTCCTACCATGATCAAGAGCATAGTGTTATGCCGCAAAAGTGACAAGGAAGACAGTTCCTTTGTTCTCTTGCTTCAGCCCCCTCCCACCATAGACTCAGAGTCCATAGGAGTGGAGCTAGAGGCTCACTCTGAATAAAAGCATTGTTCAAAGGCCCAGCCAGTGTGCCTACTTCCCTCTTCTTTCAGGAAGAGTTTCTTCCTAAGAAGGTATTAGGTCCATCACACAACTGGTCTTCTAGGCTGCCCACTCCACCGAGCTTCTGGAGATGCCCAGGTGTGCCTGCTTCCCGGGGTGGACTCGGACCACATATCCAGCTGACCTAGATTAGCAGGGAGACTGGCCATCACTGGGGCTATGAAGAAGTATTTTACTGGAGGCGCATTGTCTCCGGCTAGCATTTCTACGCAAGAATTCCTTCCCAGCATTTCTTGTGAAATTTTTCTCCCAATCCTGAGGAAAATCAGTAGAGAAATGAAGAAAAGGAGAAAACATAACATAATCCTCCTGAGAGAATTAATGCTTAACATTCAACATACAGGTCACTGTGATGTGAAGGAATCTTCTGATACCGAGTGAAAAGCCGGAACAGGAAATGCTAACAAGGGGAGCCCATGATGAGGGTGACATGCCCAGGAACTGGGACAGGAGCGTGTGGGAGGGACGTGAGCACACCTGCCGTCAGTCTTGCTTAAATGGCCTGCTGTAAGTATGTGCTCTGGGGCCAGCCTGCTGTGGAAGGTAAATCACTCTCGCAAATTGAATAAACAGTACTAAGTTTGTACACATACAGTACACTATACAGATCTAATGAGTGGCATTCCAAGAAACAGCAAGTTTTGGAAGCAAAATAAGCCCTTAAATTGGCAATGGTAACACATGATTCCGTGCACTGCTGTTAAACCTAATAAGAAATCCAAATGTTACATTATTTGAATAATGTTTACTGGTGTTTTCCAGTGTTTGAATATTCTCTACAGACTATAGTTGTTTAATAAACATTTTACCAGAAAAAATTGGAAGGAGAAGAAGATGTGAGTGCTGTTGGAGAATGCATCAACATGAAATTAGAAACTGATGTAAAATCTGATTTCGCAAAAGCAATACTGATTTCAATAGCAAAACCAAGCGCAGGGAAAGCAGACATAATGGTTCTACCATTAAAAAAAGGAATGAATTTAAACGAAGCAGTATGCACCCTGACGTCCAATCTGAAGATGGTTTTGCATGCACTCCTAACAACTCTACCAATGTCAGCATAAAACGAAGGAAATTTTTCTGCATCTGAAATATTTGTCATGAAACAGAGATCAAAACTACTGGATAGGACAATTAATATTTAGTAAGTTTTTAAATTTCCATTTAAAAATGGCAACTTTTAACTATTAAATATTTGGATCTCTTTCAAGCTTATAAGTGATTTTTATTCGGCATATATTTTGTGGTAATGTTCCCTTTTTTTTAGTGTTTTATATTATCAAACATTTGTATCAATCAGATGTCATTTTTACATGTTATTGGAAATATATGCTCTTTTTACAGTCCATCAGTTAATACTAATCATAAGCCAGGCATTCATTACATTTTTTTCTTTACAGAAAAACTCCGTATAATCCTATCACAGAAAAATGATTACTGTATTCATCATTATGGTCGTTATTTTATTTTTAAACACACAAAGTATTATAAAAATTATAGGATAAGTTATGGCTTGGAGAATTTCTGGGAACTCCCAGGGATTTCAATTTCTCATATTTGAATCCTGAAGATGAACATCTGTCAGGAATTTGAAAATACTATTTCCTGCCCATTTACTAATGCCACGCAAAATATCAGAAAGCCTGCACAAAAGTCTAACTCATTAGTTCAGTTGACGTTCATCTGCATGTAGGTAAATCGTGGACTGCATATCTGATGGATTCACTGGGATTGAGAAATTACCTTCTGAAAGGTAGAATTTGCAGAAAATTCCTTCGAGTGTTCAAATATTAGTGCTACTTAGTAATTTAACAAAGTACTTAGTCAGACATTATATTTCAACATTTGAGCTTTTGAAGAACTTAAAGTTTTGCTGATGACTTTTTTTCTAATAGTTCAAGCAGTTTTATTTATGGACGTTCTCCCCGACGCGATGGTCTCACTGATAACAATGAAATCTGCCAGCAGGGAAGGACACCTGCTTATTACAGATAAAGTCTGTAGTTAAAGAAATAATCTTATTCAACTTCTAAACACATTTGCTCATAAAAACTAAAAAAAAAAAGAACAATGCAGCCGGTCCACATGATGAGGCCACATCCAGGCTCGGGATGGTACTGCGGAGTCGTGTGGCTCCGTGCTCGCTGCAACTTGTCGTGGTTTTATTGTGCCCACTCCCTTACTGATAATAACGTGAGATAAGTAATTAAATGTTCTATAATAGATATTGAAGAATAATATTTCTTTTATGCTGCTATTCAAATATATTGTCACCTCTCTAACTAGGGCAAAACTTCCATAATGGGTAAAATATTGCCTTAGCCCAGGTTCCCTGGAAAACAGAGCCTGAGGCAAAGATTGAGTCCTGGAGCTTCACTTGGCAGGTGCATTCCCGAGCAGTGGGTGTGAGAGCACAGGGCACTGGAGCTGGCAGGGTGGGAAGCACTGCAGGACAGTGGGTTTCAGCACTGGACACTGCTCTACGTAAACTGTGAAGGGCCACAGCTGGGTGCGTGGCAGATGCCCCCACTTGGCCTCACAGGACATCTCCAGACAGAGAAACTGTGGCTTGGGCCTGAGGGTTTATCTGTCCTAGGCATTCCCACCTCCTATTTCCATTGGTCAAAGTTTCCCCAGTGGGGAGTGAACGCCTCTGCTTCTGGGTTGCATCATCTTGTCCCTTTGGCTGCCACTCCGGAATCAGATCCTGCGTCCCACCATGTGGCATTACATCCAAGTCCTGAAGCAGTGGGAGAAGCCAGAAACTCGGGGCTGCTGACTGCTGGTCTGACTATTCAGCAACAGGCGGTGGAGCACCAGGCCCAGCGGTCAGGCGGTCAGGCGGTCAGAACAGTGGCTGAAACAGAGCGAGCCGCTAAGGGTCCGAGAGGTGTCAGCATCCAGAGGGTCAAAGAAGGAGCAGAAGATGTGCCTGATACCACTACTTCCCATCAGAGTGTCAAATTTGGTTTGAAAGTGACAGATCAGTAATCAACCAAACCAAATTACACCACCGCTTCCTTTCAAACCTACCACTCATTCGTGTCCCCTGGAGGTCAATTCCTATAGCAGCCAAATTATTAACTCTCTGAATCTTCCAGAATTAATGGGCTTTCTTAATTTTTTAATCAAAATTATAGTCTCCAATAAAGCGTTAGATACATTGGCTGGTAGAATGCAGCAATATATTCAAACAGGCACTATATGTTTTAATGAATAATTTATGTATTACAAGGCTATTTGCTCTACAATTATCTTCTTACCGCTTGCTGTGATATAGCAACAATGATTAATATATTAGTTTGCTGATTATTGAGATTGTGGAGCAACTTCAAGTCAATAAAAGAAATGAAAAAATAATAGAAATTATAATGTGTTCTACAAAAAATAAACTAGAATTCTTAGAATCTAGAAAGGAAAAAAAAAAAGAAACTAGAAAGGCAAAATGACTGAAATACCA
Source organism: Cabassous unicinctus (assembly GCA_029593785.1). NCBI lineage: Eukaryota > Metazoa > Chordata > Mammalia > Cingulata > Chlamyphoridae > Cabassous > Cabassous unicinctus. Next base: position 6,392 of record JAQZBX010062680.1, read on the forward strand.
AACATTTACATGGCTATGATTAATGTCAACTTTTATACAATTATTGGTTTATTCAGTTCCGTTGCTGCTTTGGGGATAGAAAAAAATAATGTGAATTGAACAAAATACCTTTACAATGATCAAATATGAGAGACCAAGAAAAGTTACCATGCAGCAAAAAAGAGAACAGCAAACCAAAACACTGGTTTATTTTTATGCTTTATCAGAGGATTTAAAAACGTCCCAGAAACACTATTTAATTTCACACCGTAGCGAGATAAGTATTGTTCTGTGTTATTTCCTCTTCCCCTTCCCCATCCTTTAGCCATCTCTTCTTCCTTTGGAGAGTCCTGTGCTATTGTTCTCGTGTTTTACACCCTGTTAGCTGCATTTTGTTATCTCTTCATTTAGAGGGCCTTTGTGGGAGACAGTGTTTGTGGGGAGCTCAGTCCCTGTCCTCAAGGAATTCACTGTCTAAAACGTATAAGCAAACAGAAGTCGGGGCCAAATCTAGTCAGCTGGCTTACAGCTCCTTCTAACAGAGTCCTCTGCGCAGGGCAGCAACTGCCAAGTGACCCTGACCCTCGTCCCAGCGACCCACCCCTCACCTTCAACAACAAAACAGGTGACTAGACGGTGGGAAACTATAAAGCAATGAGGACAGATAAGCTGCAGCTGTGCTCAACAACGTGGATGGACCTCACAAACATAATGAGGAGCAAGAGAGGCATTGAAGGATCCTCGCAGTATAGTCCCATCCACACAACAAACGAGAACAGACAGAACCAGCGCGGCTGGTTTATATACATGGGCTTGGCTGAAAGGGGTCGTCTAGGCATGTAAATGTCAACTGAAAGAAAGCTAGAGAATAATCTAGGGACTGAATAACAGTGAATTGGAGGTGGATGAGGATGGTGGTTAATGGTACAAATACAAGAATGTCCTTCTATGAACCAGAACAAAAGTCCGTCACTATCACAGGGTGGTAAGAATATGGCGATGCGTGGGAAAAGTGCAGTTAATGTAACTTATGACTAGAGTTAACAGCAACATTGTAATAGTCTTGCATCAATGTCAGAGAAGTTACTGTATCAATGCTAAGGGTCAATGACGGGGGTATGCCTGGATGACACTGCGGTGACAGATACAGACCATTATATATCGTGCCATAGGCTACAGAATTGAGTGGGAGAGAGTGTAAACTACAATGTAAACTGTAGCCCAAGCTTAGTGGCAATGCTCCCAAATGTGTTCATCAATTGCAACATCACACTAATGAAGTAAGTTGTTAATGTGGGGGAAAGTGGGAGGTGTGGGGAGTGGGGCATATGGCAGTCCCTTATATGTTTTTATGTAACATGTTATGTAATCTAAGTATCTTTTAATAAAAAATATATTTAAATAAATAAATAAATAATTGAGAAAAAATAATAGGGGGTATGGGATCTTTTCTTTTGGACTATGGAAAACATTCAAAAATCTGCTGAGGTGATGCCTGCACAGCTCTGCAATGAAAGTGAGAGCCACTGAGTGTGCCCTGTGAATGGCCTGTACAAGGCAGGGGGGCTGCATGACACAGTGAATCCTGTGGTGGAAGGTGGACTGCGGTCAACAGGACAAACGTGCGTGTTCTCCCAGGAACTATCACAAATGCACAATACGAGTACATGGTGTCAACAATGGGGGTATGGGAAACACAGCCGATGTGAGCTGTGGGCCACAGCTGGTAGTAATAGTCTGATGATGCTCCTTCATAATCTGTAACAAATGCTCCACAACAATGCAAGGTGTTGGCAGAGGGGTGATGTGTGGGAATTCTGCATGTCATGCCTGGCTGTTTCACAAGCTCACAACTTTTCTAATTATATGCATATGTAAGAAGGTTAGAAGCCGGGAGAGAGGCCGTCTGGAGAAGCCGTGAGTGGTTAGGCGCCCGAGGGGCCCCAGATGCAAGCCTTGCTGCCCCCTCCTGCCTGGGAGCTGGTGAGCCCAGCTCAGCTGGTGAAAAGTCCCTGCGCTGCACACATACACCAGGTGTGCTTTTCTCTACACAAAGTTGTAAAAATATAGTCCAAGCAGGCCACGATACAAAGCTTTCCTAATATTGAGAATAATTTAGTAGAAATAGATGAAAATAATGCCTCTTCATGACAAATCTCAAAGAGAGAGGCATTATTTTGTTCAAAATGCTTAAGAGGGTCTCCATAGCTGAATCCTCTTCACATCAGGGCTGGAAGAGGAGATTGTGCACATAATTGGCTTGGTTTTGTATCCTTTGCCCATTCCAATCATGAGCTAAAAGCCACAGGAAAATAGAGTAAAATAACAAAAACAGTTAAGTCAACTTTCAAAGGCAGCTAAGGGTGTGTGGCCACAAGAACTCCAATGAGGGTGTAGCCGAATGAAGTAAATGTGTTTTAAAATGATTTTGATTTGATGGTGGAAAAATGCTCTTTAAAAAACACATCTTCTATCCTAGCACCCATAAAGCAGAGAGATCTAATGGATGCACCACTAAGAGGGAAACGAACAACTTGTGAATACGAAAAAGACAATTAAATACCTTGTTTAACACATCTACACAAAAGAAATATACATAGAGTCAATTGTGCCAATTAGCTCTAAAAGGAAAAAAGGGCTCATCAGGAGCACCGCAACCAAAGCGAGATGATTCGATCTTACAAAATGGAAGAATGGTTCTATGATTTGAGATCTGTATCTAATTGGTAAAATTGAAAGTCTTTTCACTTTTCTTCTGCATTTATCTATAGCATATTGTATACAAAAACAGCTCCACAGGTCCAAAATGCAAAAACACAGTAATAGTGATAATGGTGTATTATATCAACCAAAAGCAGGCCTCTTAAAACTGATTAAATGCATATTAAATCATCACGTGACCCACAGTAAATGAGCCCATAGTCTATCTCTGATTTCAAGAAAGGACTTATGAAAACGCTTCAGAGTATAAAATTATGGAAAACATTACAGTACATCAAAGCAAAGCAAGTTTAATTAGGCTTAGTTTGATAATTACTGAAAACAAAGAACCTGCCTCACAGCGTGGCTGATGTAAAATCCAGCAGTAAGTCCAGTTGATCCAGATTAAAACCATCCTATCTACCATCCCACATGAATCCTTTTATCTGAAGGCTACAGAGAACAAAGTATGACAGTTCAGCTCAGAATTACAGAGGGCCTGTGTTTTTTCATCAAGGTTTGCTTTGGCTAAAACCTAACTATATACGTTTCATTTCTCTATTTTAAAAATATAACACAAAAGGACTTTGAGGTAAAACTCAAAAGACTAACCAGTGCCAGCAAAAGCAGATCAGTAGTATTCTTTCAGCGTATTTGGATCCACAGAATTAATTTCTGTTCTTTCCCGTCTAGGAGTCATAGGGGAACAAATTTGTAGTCTTGAAGCCAAATTCTTCTCCAAATCGATTCCTTAGATGGGAAATGTGGAAACCGACTTCTTAGGAACATCGTGAGATTAACTGGGGAGAAGTGCTGTTATACTAATTTTCCAAGGTGGAAAACTGTAATAGTGAATCAGATGCCGGACCCTGAAGAGCTCGCGTCCTTCCTCGGTTTCCGCCGCCGCGGCCCAGTGGAGGCCCTGGTCGTCTCCTCCGGACCCTCTCCGTGGCCTCCTCTCTGCTGCTCCTGACACCAGGCTCCTCTGTCCATCGACCTCCAACACTCACCTGGATCACAACTCTAAAAAAATGAATATGCTCGTGTCGGCTGCCTGCTTACAAAGTTCCACTGATTTTTCTTTTTAGGAGGCACCGAAGACAGAACCCAGGACCTCATACTCATATGAAAAACACTCAACTCCACTGTAAGGATAAAATGCCAATTAAAAGAGCTGTCAAATATAATTTTTGATTATCAAATGGGCATCAATGTAAAACAAAAATGGCTAGTACTGGCAAGAGAGTTATGAAAGGCACTGGGATAAATACTTTCAGTGAAGCCATCAATCAGTATAACTTTTTGAAAATCATTCTGGCCATATGAAATCAGGAGCATTAAAAAAAAGTCCTACACTTTGACCCTACTTCTCAGAATTTATCCTAAAAAATAATCCAAGATAGGGGCAAAGATCTATGTAGAACATTCATGGCAGCTTTAAATTACTGCCTTTAGAAATAATTTAAAGGTACAAAAAAAATTTTAAGGTGTCTATAAACCCACCCCAGGGCAGACGGGACACCCCAGGACAGAGTTCTGAGGACAGGAAAGTGCACAGCCAGCACCAGCTGTGCACGCATTGACACGTGTCCAGAGGCTGAGCAGATGGGAAGGCCGTGGATGTGGGAGGAAACGAGGGTAGAGGACGCTCCTGACTTGCCACGCCCTGCAAAGTTGCTGACACTGCATTCAAAAGATAGATTGACTCTGTAATGATACATACGCATAATAAAGAATTCAAGTAATGCAGGAAATACAAAAACAAAGTTAAAACTTAGCCCAAACACCACCACAAGAAATAAATGATATTTATATTAAAGGAAACCATTCCAGACACTTCACGAAGCATGTGTAAAGAGAGAATAGGGGCAGGTGTGGCTCAGGCAGTTGGGCACCCACCTCCCACATGGGCGATCCCAGGTTCGGTTCCCGGTGCCTCCTAAAGGAAAAAACAGACAGACAACAAGCAGACAATGAACACAAACAACAAACAGATGAGGGAGCCATGGAGGGGGGGAGTGAAAAAAGACAGGCTAGAAGCAAACTGTGATAAAAATAGGATGATAAATATGACCTCTGTCTTTATTATAAGTATTACATTTCATTTTTCCTTTAATTTAACAGAAGGAAAGGACAATAAAGTGAAACTAAAGGACTTAATAAAGTCTAGATAAATATTTTTCACCACTAGAGATAATATTTCATAAATTATCCCTTCAAGCTTAAAGAAAAAGGAAGCTGTAGTCGTTTCAAAAACATCAATTTACTGTCTATAATGAAAAATAATGGAATTATTTTTTCCTCTCACCTCCTCATTTTTGTTAGCTATACTATTCTTTTTCCATGGGAGGCGTATAGTATACCTAATATTTACAAACTGCTCTTCTGTCAACAGGATTCTCACTGTTGTTTGGTCTTCTATATTTAAATTCATTGTTTGGGGAAACATACATATGTGGTAAAACTATTTTTAAAAATTCATGGGAATGTTAAAAACAAATTTCACAAGCATTGTTTCTTCTGCTTGCTGAGGGGATCGGGAAGGACAGATAACCTCAACTGTGCTGGCTGATGTGTTCGTGCTTGTGGATGTACTTACCTCCATTCGGTTTTCTATGCACACATTTAGAGCTTGTACCTTATCCAAAGTTGGATGCTTCTGATAGCTTCAAAGTGCCGAGAGAAAAAAGTAACTATCAACATATCTACATACCTACAACATATCTACATACCCAGCAAAACTATCTTTCAAGACTGAAAATGAAATAAAAACATTTTCATACAAACAAAACTGAGATACTTTATAGCAGCAGTCCTTCTGTAGAGGAAGTTCTAAAGTAAGTATTTTGGGAAGAAGAAAAATATCCCAACTTATTCTGTGAGGGTGAGTATGACCTTGATACCTTCATCAGATTAGGGCAATATTAAAAAGAAAACTACAGGCCGCTATGAGTCGTGACTATAGATGCAAATATCCTGAAGAAAATATTAGCAAACCAAATTCAGTTTATAGGAAAGATCACATATCATGACCAAGTTTGGCTTCCCCTGGGAATGTAAAGCTGTTTAACATAGGTAAATCAATAAACGTAAACCTCCACATTTAGAAATTAAAGGAGCAAAATCACATAATCATCTCATAGATGTAGAGAAATAATTTGATAAAATTTAATACTCGTAGGTCCAGCTGCTTATGACCTCTCTAACTCCATCTCCTACCACTCTTTCCCTTGATCATTCAGTTTCAGGCACGCTGCTCTCCTTGCTGTTTCTTTTTTTGTTTGACTGGGTTTTTTTAATTGTTGTTGTTACTATTATTGGAATAATGAAAATGCTCCTTGCTGTTTCTTACACATGCCGTATAAGCTCCCACCTCCTAAAAAGAAAAAAGAAAAAAAATATTTATATGTATCATTGAGTCTCTATCACACATACTTTATAAAACATCCAATTACTGTTGGTTTAAGCACTTGAATGTGAAAGGTAAATAACGCTTCAGAACAAAATATAGGAGCCTATTTTTTATCAGCTTTGGGGTGGGAAAGATTTCTTAAAGAAAATACGAAAAGTGCTAGCCATAAAAGAAATGATTGATTAGTTTGGCTACATTAAAATTAAGAACTTCTGCTAATCAAAGGAAACCATAAAGTAAATAAAAAAGAGAAACCACAAAGCAGGAGAAAATGTTTGCAGTACATATAATAGAGAAGGGATTGCTATCTAGAATAGAAAAAGAAATCCTACAAGTTCAGGAAAAGATAAACAGTTCACTAGACAAAAGAACAAAAGACGTAAACTGAAATTTCACCAAAAATGAAACAAAAGATCAATAAACATGAAAAGATGCTCAACTTCATTAATAATCAGGGAAATACATAAGACCACAAGATATTTTCAGCTATTAGAATGGCAAAAATTAAGAAATCCAATAATACTTAGTATTAATGAAGATGTGTGGCAAAAGAAACTCTTATACATTATCAATGGGATGTGTAAATTGGTACAACTATTTTGGAAATAAATTGGCATTATCCCATAAAGTTGAATAGACTCATAGCCTATGATGCAGCAATTTTATTCCTGGGTATCTAACCTAGAGAAACTCTTTCCCACGGACTTTTTTTTTTTTTTTTTAATATTTTAAAAGATGCTTAGATTACATAAATGTTACACAAAAATTACAGGGATTCCCATATTCCCCACCTCCCACACCTCCCACAACCTCCCACATAAACATCTTTCATTAGTGTGGCACATCACCTGCAATGGGTATACACATCCTGAGGCTTTGCCACTAAGCATGGACCATGGTTCACATTGTAGACCACACTCTCTCCCACACAGTTCTGCATGGTATATGCTGATGTAAAATGGCCTATATCTGTCATTGTAATGTCACTCAGGATAATTCCCAAGTCCCGAAAAACCCTCTGTATTACAAACTGCTTTTCCCTGTCCCTGCCCCGAAAGCATCCACTGGCCACTGGCTCCACCTCACTGTTGTAATTTCTTCCATTGCTTGAATCACAATACGTCTATAACAGAATACCAGTAAGTCCACTCTAGGCCTTAGCTCTTCCCCCAATCCTGAGGAGTCTGGGATGGTGATGTCCACTCCACCTCCAAGTGAGAGGGGGCTTATATCCCATGAATAAGATGGATGGGATTATCCTGCTTGCAGCTGCAGACTCTCTCCATTCCCTAGGATGGCCGTTGTCCATCATCATATCCTTTCAAGGTGACTTGGGTGAGTCCATTGAGCTGTAGAGTAGGAGTTGCAGCTCCATCGAGATTCCAGGCACAGCTGGCACACGGGCAGGCCAAAGGCTCCAATCTCTGGAAGTACACCTACAAACTCCAGCATCACATATAGGTTTGAATAGAAGGGACTGATGGACTATGTGCAGGGAGGACTTATTTGAGTCCAACTCTGCCACTCTCAGGAGCACAGATTCCAAAGTAGAGCCCACTGATAAGGCATCACTCTCTGGAGCTATCCCCCCTTATACAGGACCTGGGTATCTCCAGAGCCCTCAGGAGCCCCTCTGTTTGGTGATCTATGAGATCCTACTGAGGTGTTCATAAGCGTTACCTCTGGGATGACCTCCCGACTCTCTTTGAAGTCTCTTAGCCATATGAACTCATTTGTCTTTACCTTTTCCCCCTTTTATTCAAGGTCTTTTTCCAATCATATGGCCACTTGGCACTTGGTATTATTCCCTCATTGCCAGGGAGGCTCATCCCCGGGAGTCATGTCCCACTCTGGGGGGAAAGTAATGCATTCATATGCTGAGTTTGGCTTAGAGAGACGCCACATTTGAGCAACAAGGAGGCTCTCGGGTGGCAACCCTTAGGCACCCCATAACAGTAGGCTAAGTTTCAATTACAAGAGCAAAGACTCGTAAGGCTAGTCATCAATAACAAGAAGCCATTAGTGGACCATCCTCCTTTGCCAGACACTTCCCCTGCACACAGGGGTCTGTTGCTGCTCCCTTGGAGAATGTGGCAGAGCTCTCCAGGCTGGGAATTCAGCATTCTCTCATTTACTGAGTGATTCTCCACCCACTGTGACCATGCCCCACCCCTTGGTCATTTGAACATTTTTATATATCTTTCATGTATATTCAGGTGAACTTCCTCCCATGAAACCCCCATCCCAGACACCCCCCACCAATGATCCTCTCCTGCCCCCTCTGTAACCCTTCTGTGATCTAAACCTTCCTTGAAGATGAAGCCCATATGATAGCCAAATATAATTAATAGGAAAATGAAATAATAATGATAAGTTTAAATGTAAGAGATAAAATACATGGAAACTTTAAAAAAACATGAAAATAAAATAAAATTAAAGGATTGGAATATTCAAAAAATAGGAAAAAACAAAAAATTTTAAAAAAAATTTTTTTAACATTTTTCCTTTTATCCCTGCATTATCGGGTGTCCAGTCTGTACCCTGGCACCTTCCCCCTCTCACTCCCCAGTGTCACCCAAATTTTCATTTAATTTTCAAAGAAGTTTTAGGTCACAGCAAAGTCACACACAGAATACTAGAGACTCTCATATACCCAACCTCCTTCCCCTTTCCTCACGCCATATTAAAACCTTTTTTTATGTGGATGGTAGCATTGTTATAACTGTTATACAGATAGTGAAACATAGGTACTAAACATTGTCAATGGTTTACAGTACAGTTTACAATTTATATGGTACACTTTAATAATTTTTGATATTTACCCTGTCCTGTGTCCATCACTGTAAGGTAATGAAGAACATTTCTGCTGACCACAAAATACCCCGTTTGATCTTTTCTGTTCCTTCCTCTCATCCCCCTGGGGCACATGACACCCCCCCTGTTTTGACTCATTGGATGACAAGATTCATAGTTACATGCAACAAGAGGTCTTGACAAGCTGATTGTCCTCCCCTATTAGGATCCACCCTTCCTCCTAAGAGACACCCACCTGTCTGTTTCTGGGTGAATCAGTCCTCCCAAAGATGGGGGTCCATCTCCTTCCCACTCACCGTGTGGTTCTCCACTCCCTGACACAACACATTATGACAGGACGAACACTCACACACTCCCCAGAAGCCTCCTCCAGATGCGCCCCATCCTGAATAAACCCCCAACCTACACCCTAAACCAGTGACACTACCTTGTCATATTGCCATAAGAGCATTCCCACTACTGCACTTTCAACTTCATACCCACAAATCCCGTGTTCACCTGGCCCCTCTCCCATCTCTCCCCCCCATATCCTGGGTATTCTAACTCGCCCTTCCTAATCTACCCACCTGTTGACCCTGCACCACCAAACCCAGTAATATCACTACCCACCTGTCCTATCCTTCAATAGGCAACTATACTATATCACTTTACCATAGATTATGTCCAGTGGGTGATGGCTCACAGCTTACTCTTCTCTTTCTCTCCCTTGTTAACCTATCTTTCAGACAATGGTTCTCAGAGACTGCTCACTTTCCTCAATTCAAATCAGTGAGGTCATATACTGTTCATCCTTCAATGCCTGGCTTGCTTCACTCAACATAAGGTCTTCAAGATTCACCCATGTTATTCCATGTGATAGCACTTCATTCCTTCTTACAGCTGAGTAATATTCCATTGTATGTATGTACCACATTTTGTTTATCCATTCATCTGTTGATGGGCACTGGGGCTGATTCCAACTTTTGGCAATTGTGAACAATGCCGCTATGAACATTGATGTGCATATATCTGTTCGTGTCTTTGCTTTCAGTTATTCTGAGTAAATACCCAGCAGTGGAATCGCTGGATCATATGGAAGGTCTATTGTTAGTTTTCTGAGGAATCGCCAAACTGTCCTGCACAGTGGCTGGACCATTCCACAATCCCACCAGCAGTGGATGAGGGTTCCTATTCCTCCACATCCTCTCCAACACTTATATTCTGCTGTTTTTTCAGTAGCTGCCATTCTGATGGGTGTAAGATGGTATTTCATTGTAGTTTTGATTTGCATTTCCCTAATAGGGATGTCGAGCATTTTTTCATGTGCTTTGTAGCCATTTGTATTTCTTCCTTGGAGAAGTGTCTTTTCAGGTCACTTGCCCATTTTTTAAATGGGTTGTTTGTCTTTTTATTTTCGAGGTGTAGGATTTCTTTATATATGCAGAATATTAGGCTCCTATCAGATATATGGTTGCCAAATATTTTCTCCCATTGGATAGGCTGCCTTTTTATTTTCTTAATATTGTTCTTTGAGGTGCAGATGTTTTTAATTTTGAGGAGATCCCATTTACCTATTTTTTTTTTT
>JAQZBX010062681.1:0-16887 GCA_029593785.1 Cabassous unicinctus
AAGATGGAGAGGAAATGGAAGCATATTGCCACCCAGCTCCTATACTGTACATGAAGTGGCATATTATTTGAAGGTAGAATGTAGTAAGTCATTGGTGTATATTATAAACACTAGAGCAACCAATAAAAATGTTTTAAAAGGTACAATAAGCCAATGGTAGAGATAAAATTATATATACATATATAATTTTTTATATACACACACAGGATGAGGAGTTCAGAAATAAACCCTCACATCTATGGCCAATTGATTTTTTTAAATTTTTTTATTTCCTACTATATTTCTTTTTTTGTAATATAATTTTTATTAGGGAAGTTGTGAGCGTACAAAACAATCATGCATAACATGCAGAATTCTCATACATCCCATACCCCTCCACGAGCACCTTGCATTGTTGTGGGAATTTTGTTACATACTATGAAAGAATATCATCAAGATATTACAACTAACTATGGTCTATAGCTTATATTTGGTATATTTTTTCCATACACACCCTTATTACTAACACCATGTATTAGTATTGTACACTTGTTATAGTTCATGAGAGAACACTCTCATATTTGTACTATTAACCACAGTCCATCATCTACCACATGGTTCAGTGTGTTATACAGCCTTGTACAATCCATCCAAAGTATACACTCAGTGTCTCACTTTCATCAAAGAGTTGTGCCTCAGTAAATTTTTGGACGTTTTCCTTAGACCAAAAGAAAAATCCCATACCCCCTATTATTGGCCCTTAGCATTGATAAAGTACCTTCTTTGATACTGATGCAAGAATATTACAATAGAGCTGTTAACTATAGTTATGGCCAATTGATTTTTTTCACAATGATGCCAAGACTACTCAATGGGGAAAGAATAGTCTCTTCAACAAACAGTCCTGGGAAAACTGGATATCCTTATACAAAAGAATGACAGTGGACCCCTATCTCAACCATATACACAACTAACTCAAAATGGATCAAGGACCAACATATAAGAACTAAAACTATAAAACTCCTACAAGAAAACACAGGAGAATATCTTCAGGACCTACTAGTAAGCAAGAGATTCTTAGACTTTACATCAAAAGCACAAGCAACAAAAGAAAAAATAGATAAATTAGACTTTAAATTTAAAACTTTTGTGTAAAGGACATTATCAAGAAAGTGAAAAGACAACCTTGAGAATGAGAGAGAATATTTGTAAACCATGTATCTGATAAGGGTTTAATACCCAAACTATATAAAGAACTCCAACCACTCAACAACAAAAAGACAAAGAACACAATAAAAAATGAGCAAATAGCCTGGCATTTCTCTAAAGAAGATTTACAAATGGCCAATAATCACATGAAAATATGCTCAACATCATTAGTCATTAGGGAAATACAAGTCAAAACTACAATGAGATACCACTTCACACACAATAGAATGGCCATTGTTAAAAAACAACAACTGTTGGTGAGGATGCACAGAAATAGGACCACTCGTGCATTATTAATGGGAATGTAAAATGGTATAGTCACTGTAAAAATCAGTTTGGTGGTGACAGATTGAATATGGCGAATCCCAAAAAGAAAAAGATTATGTTCTTGAACTAATCTATTCCTGTGGGTGTGAGACTCATCAGGAGTGAGGTGTGACTTAGGCTGAGTCTCTGCCCTCTTGCTGAGTCTAATATAAACAGAGACACAGAGAGAGAGAGACATAGGAAAAGGGAGCTCTGCCCTTTTTGATCCTGCCATGTGAGAGAGGATCACTAGCAATCAAAGCTTAATCATGAAAGCCCCCAAGAGGCTGGGCCCAGAGGCTGAACATACAAGCCCTATGCCTGGTTGCCCACAACCGAGCTTGGGGAGATGGTAGATTCTGGGGAAGAAGGCAGAGACCTCAGCAGCGATCAGTGGCCATCTCACTTCACCGCGTGGCAGGAACCCAGAATTAGCAATAGCTGACTTTGGTGAAAAAGCACCTCTGCTGATCCCTTGATTTGGACATTTCACGGCCTTGGAACTGTAAATTTTTACCCTAAATAAATTCTCGTTATAAAAGCCAACCCATTTCTGGTACTTTGCATCAGCAGCCCCCTTTGGCAGACTAAGACAGGTGGTTCCTCAGAAAGCTGAAAATAGAATTACCATGTGGTCCAGCAACCCCACTTACAGGTACATATTTAAAAGGATTAAGGGAAGCAGGTGTGGCTCAATCAATGGGGCTCCCGTTTACCATATGGGAGGCCCCGGGTTTGATTCCCGGGGCCTCCTGGTGAAGGCAAGCCAGCCCGTGCGGCGCGGTGAGCTGACACAGCAGGACGACCCAACAGGGGGAGACAAGCAGACACAGAAAAACACACAGCAAATGGACACAGCGAGCACAAGCAGCTGGGGAGGATAAATAAATAAATAAAATCTTTTAAAATAAATAAATAAATAAATAAAAGAAACGAAAGCAGGAACCCAAAGGGATATCTGTACACCAATGTTTATACCAGCATTACTCACAACAGCCAAAAGTGAAAGTGCCCATCAATGGATAAATGGATAAACAATCATGGTATGTACATAAAATGGAATATTATTCAGCCATAAAAAGGAATGATATGCTGAAACATGGATCAACCTTGAAGACATCATGTTAAGTGAAACAAGCCAGACACAAAAGGCCAAATATTGTATGATCTTACTTACATAAAATATTAGAATATATGAATTCAGTGTCAGAAATTAGAGTACAGGCTACCAGGGGCAGGGTGGAGAATGGGGAGTCAATGCTTAATGGATACAGTTTCTGCCTGGGGTGATGAAAACGTTTTGGTAATGGATGGTGGTAATAATAGCACAACATTGTGAATATAACTGACACCACTGAATTGTACACTTGAAAGTGGTTAAAATGGGAAATACTTTGCATATATGTTACTACAATAAAAAAAAAGTTAATGAAACAAAATAGATGGTATAGCAGATCATACTGGACTCCACCAAATCTCTCACGTCCAGAAAGACATGTTCAAGTACTAAGCCCTGGTCCAGTGGTGTGATCCCATTCTTAAGTAAGTTCTTTGAAGATGTTATTTAGTTAAGATGAAGTCAAACAATCAGGGTGGTACTTTGTTAGAGCAGCCCTGACAAAGACGGCAAAATCCAAATGGAAAGAGACAAAATCCAAATGGAAAGAGACTATCACCAATTACAATGACTATGAAGTGTGAAACTATACATTTTAAGATAACTATTCTGTAATGCGTATTATCAGTAGATGTTCTCTTAAAAATAAAAGCTCATTTGAAAATAGCCAGAAGGTAGGTAAATGAAGAATGTCAAAGGGTAGCAGGTTATAGCTAGAATAATTCTGATCCTGAAAAGGTTTTAGCAAACTTGTGGGATTTATAAACATCTCCAGTCTCTGAAATCCTGGATAGGGAAGAAAATGACGGCACAGGTTTCCTTCGTTTCCCTCCCACTGAACGCCCTCCTACTTAGATTTAACCTTGCAAAATGTATGATGCTTCAAATCCGCAGGTCTCTTCCTAAGCCTCACAGCCTGGAATATCACCCGCCCAACCCAAACTGTAGTCTAGGACTGCAGGGCTCCCCATCATTCCCTGCCTGTAATTCTCAGTTATCTTTCTCTTACATGCCTGCTTTCAATGCCGCACTTGATTGCAAGCTCCTAGCTGTGTCACTTCGTATGTTTCATTTCCCTGAAATGTTTCCAACTTCAATCGAAAGTTGAAGCCCCAAGTTTTAAACAGAGTTAAAAACATCCTCTCTCAGCTTTACTCTTAAAGAACTGCTGAGTAAATTAAACCGTGAATCTGAGAAAGCAGAGCAATTTCTCTACCGCCTAGCAGACCTAGCCAGTCAAGATCAATGGCACTAAAACAAAACAAAGCCAAACAAAAAACATGAGAAACACCATTTCATGCCCAGGCTGAAATTTGCCACTAAAGCAAAGAAAAGATTCCCAATTACAAAGTTACTTTGAAGACCTATTTTCATTTCTGACATGTAATTATGACTATATATAAGCTGAGCTGGTGAATTTATTATACTTTTTTGGAAGGTAGTCAAGAAAAATTCCAAGTGTATTATTTTCGGTACATTACTTGGAAAAATGGGGGAGGGTGGATGTCAAGCCCCCGATCTAGCACAAGGTATCAAAAAAATTGGTTACAATATCTACTACAATATGAAAAAGAGTACATGAACACGTGTGTTTGTGTGTGTGCACGCATATGTATTTCTGCTGCCCCATTTGTTTATTCTGCATCAATTTTCTTGCTTGCACGTGACCCTGCAATACCACTACTGGGTATATACCCAGAAGAACTGAGAGCAGTGACATGAACAGACATCTGCACACCGATGTTCATAGCAACATTATTCACCATTGCCAAAAGTTGGAAGCAACCCAGGTGTCCATCAACAGACGAACGGATGAACAAACTGTGGTCTATTCACACGATGGAATATTATGCAGCTATAAGAAGAAATGAAGTCATAAAGCATATGACAACATGGATGAACCTGGAGGACATTATGCTGAGCGAAGCAAGCCAGACACAAAAGGACAAATACTGTATGAATGCATTACTATGAATCAAATATATTGTGTAACATATTGATTAAAAAAAAATTTATATGTATCCAGTACATTTAATTGAGAAATGTATATATTCATTCATCTGTGTTTACTTTTTAGTTTTTAATTGTTTATATTTTCAATTATTAAATGTACAAAATAAAGTTTAAAAAAATTTTTTTTCTTGCTTGAATACAATTGTTCCAGTTTGGGCAGGGACCTCACTTCCCACCTTGAGCTATATAAATTCTGACCCTGGAGTCATGAGAGAAATTCCAGTTGGGCTTTCCATGGTTGAACCTCTCACTCCTGTGATTTTGGAGAGCGGCTGTTGTTGCTCATATTTGAAATCGTCTGTCCTCGTGCTGTTAGACCAAAGTCCCGCTCTAACAAGGGGAGGAAGCCTACAGGGCATGGCGCAAGCGGGCCTGCCCCCTTCCCAGCTGCTATTTTCAGATAATGCCTAATGCTGCCAGCACCGTGGGCCTTGGCTTTGCTTCTCCCTGTGCCAGCCTCTGAAATCACTTATCCTCGAGGTCTGTGGGCTTCGGTATTAAAGCATTAAAAGGAAAAGGCTTTAAGAAAGATGAAGGACCACACACTGCTCATAAATGGCCTTCTAGAAATGACATCTGCACATTTATTATTTGACCCATCAAACAAATGAAAAATGCTAATGGTGATGAGTTCAGATATTTAACAAGGAACCCACAGCCTCCAGGGAGGTGACAGGTAAATTTAAATACAAAGAATTATGAGTGCCACAAAGCCCTGCAAAAGATGGCTGTGAATACTCAGAAGCCAAGAGACGGAGAAGTCCCATGGAAAGGAACAGCCACGGCTGACCAAGGGGGAGGGTGTGTGTAGGCAAGTGACACACGCCCCGTCCACATACTAAACTAATCCTACCCAGTCTCAGCAAGAATTCGAGCTCTTTCTGGGGTTTTTTTTCCCCCATCATTCCTAATTTGAATGCTTTCCAGTGGAGAGGTATGGAGAATCCAAGTCTTGGAAACAAGGATGCTTCCACCCAAAGGCATGTGGCTTCAAATGGATTCTCCAGGTGTCTCCAGAATTCGGACAAGCAATGCTTCCATGCAATACTAAGTAGGGTGCACGAATATCTAGACAGGGCTTCCTTTCTCCACGCAGTTACCCTCCCCAGCCTCCCAGTCCTAATCTTAACAACTTTTGTGCTGCGGGGGAATTTCCCACCTTCCACCTAGGAAAAAGCACTGGCAATGCCTAAAGCTCGCTTCTGTGCAGCAGTTCCGTCCCCAAGCACAGCCTCCTGTTCCTCTACTCTCAAGCTCCCTGACTCTCTGACTCCACTGGGTTCTACGTTTCACTTGCCCAACGTTGCTTCCTGTGCCACTTACTCCACCAGCCATTCTGGGCCAGTTCCTCCAGCTCATCCTGGCCTGGATTCTGGTGAGCACCCCCAGCATGGTCCGTTGGGACTGCAGCTGGAGTACTCCCTCTCCTCCCAGCCCAGCCCCACAGGCGCTTCCTTCTGGGGCCAACTCCAGGACTGAGGAGAACATGGACTCTGCAGCTGCCCGACTAAATCTTCTTCCCAGAGAGCCGGGAGCCATTGGCAGTCAGCAAGGCCATCCTTTCAGAGTTCAGCTTATGTGGCTCTGATGAAATGTCATGATCTTGGAACAAAGAAGCCCCGATATTTGGAAAAAACAATCACAGCAAGATGCATGCATGTGCGCACACACACAATTTTTCTCTTTCCACCTAATTTAAAAAATAAATAAATAAATAGAAAGGCATGGAAGTCCCTCTGGCTCCCAGAGCTGTCGGCTTTCTTTTCATTTCAGTAAGGCTGGCCTTCTGTGGGAATCCGGGTTCTAATAAATTTAGGTTAAGAGAGAGAATTTCCAAATGATACCGTTAGCAGGCTGGTCGCCAGCCCCCCTGTGCGGCCCAGAAGTGAGGTGTCTGAAGCCGTGTGGAACTTTGAAAGAATTCTGGGAAGAAATTGCTACTGATCTCCTGTGACAGCACAATCAGCTGTATTCATGGTTCCTTTTGTGTCTGGAAACCCCAGGATTCCTGAATAGACAGGTGAAGAATTTCTTTCACAGAAGACCTTTCACTGCATGTAACAATTCAGAATACCTTGAAGTTTGCTTTAGAAAATAATTTTCTGTTTTTCAAACTTAAATATTAAAGTATCAAACCTTTGGTCAATGTCCTCTAATCACTAACTCCAAAATCAGCTTGTATCTTCCAGAAACAACCACTTGCTAAATTTAACCAGTTTTACAAACAGAAGTCCATGATTTAAAGGACATGAAATACATTTGCTAAGTTATTTGAAAGGTCTCTACTCCAAAAGGTTTCATGTTTTGGAAGACACTGCTTAAGATATTTGTACTGGGTTGAGTAGTGTTGTGATCTCTGCCCCCCAACATACACACACAACCCGTGTTAACCTGGAACCTCAGAATGGGACCTTATTTGGAAAAAGGATCTTTGCAAATATATTTAATAAGGGCTCTTGAGAGGCAATCACCCTGGATTTCGGGTGGGTCCTAAATCCAGTGAATGGTGCCTTCCCAAGAAGAAGGAGCAGGAGATGTGGACACAGACACACAAGGCAGAAGGCCACGTGAAGGTGGAGACCAATGGAGTAGTGAGGCTGCCACTGCCACGTGCCGCGCCATGGCAGGAGCTCCCAGAGCTGTGAGAAGCAAGAAAGGAGCCTCCCCTCTCGCCTCTGCAGGGAACATGGCCCTGCCCATAACTGGACTTCCAAACTTCTGGCATCCAGAACCGTGAGGGAAAAAGTGTCCCTTGTCTTAAGACGCCAAGCTTGTGGTCATGTGTAACAGCATCTCTAGGAAACTAATAGGATATCTATAAAACCTTATAATTGTGTCACTTTTTAAAACTCTTTTTACTGATCTCTAAGAATAAGTGGTTCGGTGGGGGGGCGGGGGAGGATTCCTTCCCTATAGATCTGGCAATCCAAAAGCAAAAACAGTTGCAGTTTACCCAAAATCGAATACAGAAAGCAGGGCTTAAGATGCATAACGGGGCCATTGTAGCTGGATTAATACAAAGGGAGTGGAAGTTTTTCAAGGTAAAGGAAAGGATAGGACAGTAGCCCCCCAAGATCCCACATCACTCGGGAGCTTCTTAGAAATGCAGACTCTCCAGCCAACCCAGAATACTGACTCAGAAGCTGTAACTTCACAAGCTCCCCAGGCGATGCTCCTTCCAGCCCGTGCTCCCCTCACCTGGCACTGTTCTACATAAAGAAACATCTGGCTGCACGTGCCTCCCCACCTCCCTCCAAGTCACCTGAGAACGTGCTTTTCCACAGCCCCTTGCCTGACCCCTACAATGACCCACACCCTGCCCAGAAGTTCATGCAGAATTTTCTGACCCAGTTTTCACCAACCCACCCAGACTTTGTCTTCTCACTCAGAAGTTCTTCTCGTCATCCTCCCCTGTCTTCCCTTGTTGATGACTTCCCCTTCTGGTCTCCATCTGGCCATCTGTTTCCCACAATCCTCACACATCCACCAATTCCCTTTATCTCTCTTTTCAACTTTTATGGAGACTTTCTCTTATCACCTCCTTTACTGTCCAAAAAAATCTCCTCTAATTACAGTTGAGATGCATGAAAGAAGCACTCAGAGCGTCTGGAGGTGGGGAGAAGTGGCCAGATGCCAGATGTGTCTTAAAGGTAGAGCCCGAAGGAGTTCCTGATGGATTGGATGTGGGCTGGAGAGAAAGAGAAAGTCAAGAATGACCCCAAGGATTTGGGGCTGAGCTACCAGCTGAGCTGGAGAGCTGAGGAAAGGCAGGTTTGGGTGGGGAAGAGCAGCAGACTAGAGAAAGCTGGAATCAGGTAGGTGTAGTTGCCCTGGAAGAGCTTACCCTCAGGGGACCTGCCACTTGCATCCTCAGCCCGCAGCAGGCCCGTTTCTTACTGACATGTGGATCACTCATTTCATTTCTATGTGTGCATGTGCAAAGCTAGCACACCCGTAAGTGGAGGAGCCAGTTTAAAGATAGAGCCCTGGTACTCCCTTTGGTGGCAGGGACTCTGTGGAGATTCTAGACTGCTTCGTGCTGAATATCAGGTACAGAGAGTGAAATGAAACACTAAGCTTTGCTGCAATCACACAACTTGACACTTGAGAAGATTACCCATAATCTTGTGTTCCTTATTTCAGGAAATAAATCAACTGACAGCTTGGAAAACAAAGTGCTACATCTTGAGGGGAAAAAAAAAACCAAAAAACTCAGCTTCTCTTCCAGCAAGCATGTATCTCATCATTAATATATTTTTACCAGCACCAAAGCATGAAATGTATACCACTCCCAAGTAAATACTCCCCAATCACAGCCTGTCTCTCTTTTGATGCCACAGACAGACATGGGGATTTCCTCAGTGGACCTTTTGCCCACTGGTTCTTGGATGGGCTCACCTTCCACCCCCATCCCCAGCTATCCCTTCGGCTCACAGAAGCATGCAGCCACCATCAATTTATTTGCCCTTGAAATGTCCCTTTCTATGCTGTTATTCACTGGATAACTTGGAATATAAAAGGATGCAAGGAAAACTGAGTAGAGAATGGACCTGATGCTTAGAGATGGAAGCGACACTCTACAAGCAGGTAAGGAGCAGGACTGGGGTGTAGACCACCAGGAGTCTCAGGATGGTGTGGGTCTGCGAAACAAATGGTGAAGGATGAGCCGGAGGTCTGTAGAGAGGCGAGGCATCTGCGATGCCCAGACACATACAGGGCCAAGTGCTAGGTAATCGTCACGACAACAGAAAGACTCCCTCTCCAGGCACCGTTCTGTTCAGTGCATCCTATCCTCACCAGCTGAGCATGAGTTAGTCAGGACATGATAACTGCTGTAACAAACGGCACCAGAAGGGTAACACAAGAACCACTTCTTATTCCTTTCTCACACAACATTCCCACATGCAAGCTCCTGGTCTGAAGAGCCCCTGGGGACCTCTCCTCCTTCCCAGTGGTGATGTGCCCAACTCTAGGGCTATAAAGAACTCCCCCTGCCATGTACACCAAGAAGAGAAGCACATGAGGATCTTACGGGCTAGGCCTGGAGGTGACGTAAGTCATTCTAGCCCATTCCACTGGACAGAACTCAGACACACGACTGCTCCAAAGTGCCAGGGAAACGACCTGCGTGCCCAGGAGGAAAATGAAACGGGTGTAGTGAGCAGCGAAGCAGCCTCTACCGTAGAGCACCACATGCGGACTGCACAGACAAGATTTTACCCGATTTAAGAGATGCCCTTAAGAGTACTGACCTTCTCCTAACCTGGGCTTACGTTAAAGACAACAATGACAATAACAAAGTTGGGGGTAATAAACTAAGAAAAGCTAAATCCCTCCGAGAGACAGTCAATGAATTAGGAAAAAAAAAACAAACTATAGTTGTGCTGTCAATCCCGTCAATCACAAAGATATGACGGAGGACTTTTGTCCAAGTGTCCATGTCAGTATCCCTGTCTTGGTCTCGATTCAGGCCACTTTGTCTTTCAACATACTGGTTTTCCCAACATCATCATGATTCCAAATCAGGAGTTGGCAAACCACAGCTATTGGGCACATCTGGCCCATTATCAGTTTTTGTATAACCCTTGAGCCAAGAGTGATGCTTACACTTTTTTAATGATCAAAAATATCAAAAGAATAATAGTACATCCTAGCATATGAAAATTATATGAGATTCAAATTTCAGAGTCCATAAATAAAGTTCTCCAGAAACACGGCCAAAGCACTCAGCCACTTACAATTTGTCTATGACTGCTTTTGTGCTACAGCCACAGAGGTGAAGGTTTGCCACAGACCACGTGGCCCAAAAAGCCTAAAATATTTAATATCTGGCCTTTTACAGAAAAAAAGAGTTTACCAACCTCTGGTCTAAACCAAACGTTGCTTTCTGCAATCAAAAACTATTGCCAAGCTGGGGATGTTTTCAGCTTCTTGGTGGCAGTAAGCTCAATGTTCAATTTTACGATGTTTCTGCCAAACAACAGGCTGGCATCTCTCCACTGACTCTCCTTGCTTCTCCTGTTCCCACTGCGTCGATTCATACAACGCGGGAACCTCAGGACGTTCGAAGTCTATGAAGACCTGGAATGCCTGGAAGCATTCTCTGTTTCCTATGCCTGTACGGGGAAGACATTGCTAAACCTCCAAGCTTTCAGCAGAAAAAGAAATCTGCAGGCCTCCTTGTAATCTGGAAGGTTCCCCACTATTCCTTAAAAGCTCTTTCCTCCTTGTCTATTTTCACGTCTCATGTATAGACACCACTGCTTCCAGCTGTAGCAGCTGGGATTCGAAGCCACTTTCTTAACTGGCGATCTACTGTTTAACTGTTTAGTACTCCTCGTGCATCAGAGTCACAAAGCAGAGAGCCTAAAGCAGAGAAACAAGCAAAAGGGGGGCTGAGAGGGGAAGAGCAGAAGAGCAGAGAGGCGGGAAGACAGCAGGTGCCAAGGTAGGAAGCGAAGGGGGGCGAAGGAGAAGTCAAGGGCACAGACACGAGGGGTCTTCGGTAGCAAGCAGTTACGCCATCATTCATCCTGAATAGACCCCCAAACCTCAGCGGCATGGCATAATAGAACAGTGTACCATGCAGAGACAGGTGTTCCTGAGTTCCTGATCCGGGAGGAGCCTCTGTGTGATCATTCGGGACCAGCCTCCTTCCCTCCTGTGGCTACACCCTGCCAAGAACTTCCAAGTGCTCTGCATTCACCTGGGGGTGGAAGATAAGATGGAGGGAGCATTTGCAAGGTTTTCATGGGTCAAACTGGGGTGTGCCACTTCCTCTCACATGCTTGAACTCAGCCACGCTGAGCTGGGAAGCTGGAGGGTGTGGTCTAGCCGCGTGCCCAGGAAGAAGGGGAAATGGATTGGGGCCGCCGCTAGCCTGCCTCTGGTATTCAAGTCAAAATCATAAGAAATGAGGGGAGCAGATGTGGCTCAAGCAGTTGAGTGCCTGCTTCCCCATAAGAGGTTCCGGGTTCGGTTCCCAGGGCCTCCTGAGGAAAATGGAAACAAACAACAAGCAAAAATAAATGTAAAAACCAACTCAAGAGAGCCAATGCGGCTCAGTGGTTGAAGGCTGGCTCCACACATACGAGGTCCCGGGTTCATTCCCTGGCACCTCAGAAAATTTTTTTAAATCACGATAAATGATGACTTAGTGGTTAAGCGTGTAGGCACTGAGGTCGAGTCCTGGCTCAGTGAGCTGTGTGGTCCTGGACCTGCTTTTCAGCTTTTCTGCATCCATTTCCTCACCTGTCAAATATGGACAATGAAATGATCTACGTCATAGTGTTGCTCTAAAACCTAAAGGAAATCAGGTCCGCACAGTGCTCACAGCACAGCGCCTGAACATAACAAGTGCTCAGTGGGTGCCTGCTCTTATCATTCAGCTCTGGAAACGATCGTGAGCGGCTCTTGCTGGGGCAGAAGGCTTTCTGGTCCTCACACACCTGTGCAGTCAGCTTGGTCCCACTGGTCCTCCTTGGGGAACACCCACCCGTCAGGCTTCTCTGGTCAGTGACTCCCAGTCGAAACCTCTGCGTGCGAAGCAATCCCCAGGAAAGGAGGCATAACGAGGGGAAGGGAAGAGTCTGGTAACTGCTATCTTGCTGGCTACTTTACTGAATGTTTTGTCTTTTGTTTGTTGTTTTTATCACATTTCATCTTTACAACATCCTGGGGGGTATGGGGGTGGTGGTCATTTTACAGATGAAATTCCCAATGGCTGGGAAAAGCCAAAGCCTGCATTTATTCAAGTCTGTGTGAATTCAGAGCCCCAAATAATTTAATTCCTTTAGCCATCTTTCCAGGACCTTCTCCACTTAGGATCAGATGCCATGAATTATCCCCCCTCCCCATACAGATCCACGGATTCCAGCCTACACTGTCTGATCTCTGGATTCTTCTTCTTTGCCTAAACCCAAGCATCTACTTACCCGCGTCTCTTCAAATTTCACCAGGTCCAGACTTTAATTCCTGAACTCAACCAAGTTACTCATTTCCTCTTATTCATGGCTAACAGATGGCATGGATCAAGAGGGATCACTGCTACAACTAACTGAGACTGTGAACACCTTCTTACAGTCGGGTAAAATTGCATAACTCATCCTATCTTTCCTGACTGGTTTTAACTCACAGCCTGCCTTAAAACACCCTGCGGCGTGGCCTGCGCCGCTGCCCACCTTCAGACAAGCTGCATCTGCCCAGCTCCACTGGGCCCCTCTGCCTGCCACATGCAACCAGCCGTGTAGCCGGGCCTTGGTCTAGCAAACGGGCAACTTCTGCTGTATTCTGAAGGTGATGACAACTATACAAGGCCACATGTTTTTTTTCAAGAATTTTAGGTCATTCTTGCGCCTCCAGATTTACTTTTGGCCTACCAATGATTAATTTTTCCTTTCTGCCAGCTTCCATGCCTTACACCAATGGAAAAGCAGTTGATATAAAGACTAAATATAATCCTCATAGGTTGAAGGTACCTCAAAAATATTTTTTATTATTAAGTAGTGGATAATGTCAGGCAAAGTTATCAGCCGGGTCCCATCATATAAAGTTAAAAATTCTGTTATACAGAGACTACTCTTTTCATAGAAGGGAAGATAAAGGGGACATTAGCTGCCCACATCCGGAAACTAGAAGTAATGCAAGCAACTACCAAATTGTCTTCAATTAACACAAAGTCCAAAATTTCATAGTTTAGCCACGCTCCTCATCCAAGTTAACTCACAGCAATGAATGAGGGGCACGGGTGGTTGTCATGGTAATGTAATCTAGGCATGAGATGTCACAGAGAAATGATACTAGAATAAAGCTGAAATGATGAGCAATGGGCACGCTTTCAGATTCCAAGGTTCCTTGGCCTTCCTAAATTAAAAGTACCTTTAAATCCATCTCAAAATATTCAGGACGGCACTTAAGCCTCCTGATCTGTGCTAAGCATGTACTTGTCTTTTTCTTCTCTTAGCAAAGCTTACCGCATTTGAAAATACTTAACAAGTATTGAAAACTACCTCAACAGACTTCCAGTCGAAGCAACTGTGAAATAATTTCCCCTGCTTTGCACAACAAAATTCTTGATGCAATAAGTCAACACTACCAAGAAGACATAATGCACTTCAAGAGGCGTGAAGACAGGGCTTACAGAAGCCGTATTTGCCAGTACTGTCACTCGAAACTGTTTCTTTTGTTTCCGTCAGTCTCAGCTGGGAGGCAGCACGACTTGTGTCTCCCACCTCACTTTCATAGCTGGGAGGCAGCACAACTGAAACCATGTCCTCCCAGGGCTGCCTGATCTTCAAGAGGCTTTAGGGAACGAAGTTACTTTCTAAAATGAAACCCAGCAGACTGTGGACCAGTCCAATAAGAGAAGTCCCAGAGCCCCTGCAGCTCTGGGTCATTTAGAACGTAAAACGCACAAGGAACCTGCACGCAGCTGCCAGAGGCCACCGGTGACACTTAGGCCCGTGAACGAGAGCCCGTCTCAGGCCTTGTGGGTTAGCAGCTCATGCCCATCGAGTCGGCCTCCTGGAACGGCAAGCCTGCCCAGTCGGGGGAGGAGAAGCAAGTCCAGAAGCGGAGGGAAAGTCTGGGGCTTGCATTAAAATTTTTAAAAGTCAGTGCCTTTACTGTAGGGCCTTGGAGGCTTTGACTCGTTCAGAAGAAAGGTGATCATGACTCATTATCATCCAGTTCAGGTATTTACGCAGTGGGTCCACATCTAAATTGTCGCACCCCCCGCTCTCCTGGGAGTACGGGCCAGTTCCTGCCCACTCAAGCCCTCTCGGAGGGAAAGGAAAGGGCCCCAGAGCCGGCCAGCGCCAAGGCTGAAGGCTTGCCCTGGAGCAGCGGGTCTCCTCGCTAGCCTCAGCGTCCCCGACCCCGCGGGGCGCTCCGGATTCCCAGAGCTGCTCGCAGCACCCACTCCTGAGGACCTCCCACCCAGGGTTTAATTAGCTAAGCCACGGGGGATCTCAGATGCCCACTGCAAGGCCAGCAGCAGAGGCTGCCTCTGGATTCGTGTTTCGTGGGGACGCCTTTTCTTTACCACCTGTCTGGGCACTGCGCATTTTAGAGTGTGGTGGGGGGCAGCCCGTCTGTCCGGGTGAGGCTCGCAGTCCCCTAAGTCCCACCAACTTCCTAAGGTGGCTCTGAGAATGGAGGATGACGAGGCAAGAAAAGCATCTCGACCGCCTGAGGTGGGAGACACAAGTCGTCCTTAGCAGCCTCTGCGGGGCTGGTGACGTAACTGACTCTGACACACCGCCCTCAGCGACTTGGGGTTCCTTCAGGAGCTCCCACACCTCTGCGTTTGTCTCGGTGACTGTCCCAGTCAAAGACGGAGCTGGCGGTCTCTTTGGCCGAGATCAGACTTCATGGAAATGTTTTTAAGTTTAAGAAAAACTCAGGAAAAAAGGGGCAAGAAATGTCACAAAGTCTTAAGGAGTGAATGTAAGTCTGCAGGAAATACACTGCTAGATTTTTATCTGGTGATGCGGGGGTTGCCTAGAATGAAAGTGAGTTTATAACCATTTGAATTCTTTTTTTAGGAAAGGAAGAGAAACGGCATGCAAAGGGAGATGGACGGAAGAGAAAGGGAAAGAGAAGCGGGGAGGGGAAGAAAAACAAACGTCTCAAAACACGGGCTGGGTCATTCCTTGGTTGAATATAGACTTTCTGTGGTGGTTCTGGGCGGCGGGTTGTTTTCGTTTTGTTTGTTTTAGTAGAGAAGTCGTGAGTTTACAGAAAACCAGGCACACCATGCGGGCTTCCCCTGCTCCACCCCACCACCAGCACCTCGCGCTGCCATGGAACGTTTTTAACTGAACAATGCACCGGTACGACGCCATCCGCCCAGTCCGGGCAGTCATGTGAAACCCAGTACGAGGCTCGGGGGCCTGGGTTCCTGAGGCCTGCCGCCCTTCACAGGAGCCCTGGGACATCTTTTGTCACCTGCGCCCCTGACACTGGTCCCCAGGCCACTCACAGCCTGTCTGTCCATGGTCTGCGCCCAGGCCCGCAGTAAGGCCGTCTGCAACTGCACTCCTTCCTTCCCACGGCCCCTGACTGCCAGGGACTGACATTCAAAAAACTTCTCTGTTCTGTAATCAGTAGGCTCCTCCTGACCCATTAACTCAGGGAAGCTGCAGCCTCGTATTTGGGGCCGCAAAATCATTTCTGATTGCATACAAACATTAGCGGGATCAGCTGTGGGGGGAAAACAAACAGCCACCAAAGTATAGGAGAGTTTACCACAGGTTAAGTAAACTAAATACATACATACACACATGCACACGTGCAGCACATGTGCACGCACAGCTAGGCGTGCATTCGCATTTCTACATATGCACACGTGCACACGTGAGCTCGCTCAAAGGTGCACGCATGCATGAAAACACAAACATGTGCAACCTATACAACTCTACACGTGTGCAGATGCTCACAGGCACACAAATGCATAGGCACATGTGCATGCACGCACACAAACACATAGGCAGGTGTTCGTGCACACGTGTGTACATGTACACTCATCAACACAAGCGGACACACATCTACACACACACACACATGCACCTATGCATGCACAAATGTGCACGTATGCACACATACAAACATACACACCCATATTCAAAAATTCACAAGTGCATACATCCACACACCAATAGAGTAAACTTTTTTTCAATGACTAAGAGATGGAAAGAGCTGAAGATGTTTTTAAGGCCTTCCCTCAAGGAAGAGGAAATGATTTAAAATTGTAGGCTGCGGAGCAACCTCCTAACGACAGAGACTTTGACCTCTGTGGTTGGAGATTTGCGCCCTGCCGTGTGCCACGTGGTGCCCTTCCTTCTCAGAGCAACTGGGCGGACGTCCATGTCTCCTCTTCTAGCAATGACCACTTCCTCTCATGCCTGCCAGCCTCACGCTCTATTAACCAGGTCGCCAGTTTCCACAACTGGCGTCCACATCAGAGGAAGATGTGATCACCACACTGGCAGGTGTTCATCTTCGGCGGGCACGCTGACTGTAAGTGAGATAGAAACCCCGCCTCTACAATCCGTGGCAGACTCCGTGACAAAATGGACCAGTCCTGTTCTCCCTGAGCCTGACCTGGAACCGTGCAGCTAGCAGAGGTCATATGAAGAAACATTCAACTAAAACTTGGACGGTTCAGAGAGCCAGAAACACTGACCTCCTCTAGCTCCTCCTGTCTGCTCTTTAGACCAGAAACCAGCACCTCCTGTTTCCATCAGGGAGGCAGGGAGGGGGGC
>JAQZBX010062682.1:0-16871 GCA_029593785.1 Cabassous unicinctus
ACTTTACCGGTTAAATTGTAAATTGGCCTAAACCTCTTTGATAGAGAACTTCTTGTTGTATTTAACCTCCTTAGTTGATGGGTAATGTATGACTGTGGCAGCAAAGGAAAGTGAATATCTCTGGATATATTTCTGTTCAACATTGCCTTTTACATAAATAGATGTCTGGTGATATCTTAAGGAAAAACATAAAACGTAAATTAAGGTTTATTTAGTGTTTCTCAAAAGGAAACTGGATTTGCGTTAAGCCAAAGGAATTTCACTTGAACAATAGTTATGATGATAATATTATTATTATGTGAATGACTACATATTTCAATATTATCAGCCGGGTAAAAATAATTTTAAATAATAATTTCTATTCTATAAGTCAGTATAAATATACTTTAAATTTAGCAGCTCTCAAATGATTTAATTCATTTGCTACATATCTCATACCATATGCCATTCAGAGATTCTTCAATAACAAGAGGAGAAACATTTTTTCAAACAATATTTGAATTATAAAAAATATATTGTTAATACATAGTTATTGAATTCCTTTTAAAATTGGCAAATAAATATTTATTAATTCATTAATATATGTATTTGTCTTTGTGGATTCAAATTAGAAATAATTAATAAAAGATATAATGAAAGACATTTGAAATTATTAAATTTAAAAATTGCATAAGAAATTGATATATTCACATGTGAAAAATACAAGTTAACTAGTTGAGGTAAAGATAGATGGTACTCTGAGCCTTTCATATTCTAAGATTCTATTAGTTATTTCAAGAGGATAAATTGACCCTTAATATTAAAACATATTTTAATATAAAAAGTATTAATTACAATTCCAAATATTGATGAAGATAATATTTAACCAAATTATGGAGTAGCATATGAAACATCATTTGTGAAAATAGCTTCAACAATGTAAGGTAACATTTTGTGCTAAAACTGAAACCACTCTGTGTGATTTGTCTAATTTCTTGCATATAGAATTGCATTTTGGTATTCATTAAGAAGACAAAATGTTCATTTCTTAAAAGATCATGTAGAGAATCACATAAAGAAACATATATCAAATTTTTTGCTTGTAAATAGCAAAAATAGGCAAGAAGAATTAATCCAAAATTGAAAATTCGTATGGACTGTCAGAAGTCTCTTGATGTTTCTATAAAATCACTTTGGAAAAGGGAGAACATCAAACTAAGAGATGATTAAGCATATAGCAAGAGAGACATTTAATGATTAATAATTATGCCTTACTTATATCCTACCTAGTGTGGATCTTCATTTCTCGAGTTGACACAAGTAACACTGCTTTAGAATGATTAACACCATTCACAATATTTACAGACATATATATATACACATATACATATATATGCATACGAATATTTAAACTCAGTAATGTCAATATATTTAGAGACAAAAATACAATTCACTCTCAGAAATCCATCTGTTTTTTTTTTTTTTAACTGATGTTTGGATTTTTTTTACTTGAATTATTTTCACTCTTTCCCTCCTTTACTTTCCAATGAAAGATATGCTTTTTCCCAAACCTGGTTATTGAAGACACAATGTAAGAACAAATTCCAATTGAATATAGAGTCATTTTTTTTCTGCTTTAATAAAATTGACTTGTTTGAAAATAAAAGATTGAATAGATTAAAAACTCTCTTAAATGAACTCTCTTAAATGAACCTGGTGTATATTTTATATTTTTAAAAGGTTATATATTTTACTTTTTAATTGTATTACTTTTGAGTCTATCAATATGAATTTATAATACTCAATTTTTACAAGATTACATTATTGAAATATAATGCAAAACTTATTTTTTTTTAAGCAGGAAAAACTTCCCAGAGTTTAAGCCAATAGTAATTAAACCTCAGTGTTTTGGTTTACTTCTAATGATCAGTTATTTTTCAGTTCTCTCAATAGATTTTGGAGGAATATGTGTTGATATACAGTCTATATGTCATGTAATAAATAAATTAATATTGTATTCCTATCACCAAAATGCCATACATGAATTACATAGAATTATATGGTGTTTCCTAGATAGAGTATCATAATATATGGGCATGCTTCAGAATATAAGGATCAAATCACTATAGACTGTGTTAACCAGCATTACCATACTTTTCCAAAAGTAGCGTTGTCTTTTGTGTTGAGGGAATATGATGGTTTGATGTTGTAATAGAGATTGTGTTTTACAATGACTCAAAGTTTGAGAAATATTTTGAACAATATGATGCCTGTAAATTAGTGAAATTAA
This sequence comes from Cabassous unicinctus, assembly GCA_029593785.1. Classification (NCBI taxonomy): domain Eukaryota; kingdom Metazoa; phylum Chordata; class Mammalia; order Cingulata; family Chlamyphoridae; genus Cabassous; species Cabassous unicinctus. The sequence goes on from JAQZBX010062682.1 coordinate 2,270, forward strand.
CCAATCAATTCACTTCAATCTTATGTCCACAAATGGTAAATTAATTTATAGACATTTTACCCATTTAATCCCCTTCAGACTAGGTTGTTGACCATTTGGATCATTAACTGTTTCTCTTCACACCGATCTCTAATGATTTAAGCTAAGATGAAGTACGTAACTAAGCACTCTGACCAAATTACACCACTAATAGCGGTTTTTGCTTGTTCATTTGTTTATATTGTGTTTATGGTTTGTCATATCCTCAACAGTGTTTTGAGTATGTTGAGTTAAGTTACTGAATTCTTTAGTAGACATTTTGTTTGACAGTAGCTTCTTTTCATCGTCTTTAGATGATCTCTCTTTTCGGCTGTGCAATTACAAAAAGTAAGGGCAAATTTAACTATCATGATTTCATAATAAAGAGCACCTTAACAAGATTATTCATTTTGGGGCCCCATTATGTAAAATGCAAGGCAAAAGCAAAACTGAAAAAAATTAGATTAAATTATATTCTTGGTGCTTTGATTTCTAAATATGTAAAATTACTTGATCTCTCAGGAAATTAACTGGTCTTTCAAAATCAAGAAAGCAACCCCTTGAAGATCTGTTATAAATTGAAATTGGCACATGTAACAAAATTTACACCTTCCACATAGTTGCATAGAAGATTATTTATGATTGCTTTCTCATTTATGCATGCCCTATTTCTTGCAAATCTGAAATAAGCAAAATCTTAGAATATCTTTAAATAACTTTGTAGGATATATCCATAAATAGAGATCAAGATATACATAAGATAAAATTATAATAGAGACAAAGACATTGTCATATAGAGAGGTAGATACAGAGAAACACAGTATGCAGAGATAAGGACACAGATATTAGAAACAGGGAGAAAGATTATATAAAGATGTCTGAATACTTTGTTTTTGCTTAAAAATTACTTTTAAAATTTATCAAATATCAGTGTCTAAATGTAGTCCCTTAATCCTGACAGAGTAATAACTTGGTCAATTTTGGTTAAACTGTACTATTCAGCATAATGTGACACTGCAATAGTATTGAGAAATTTGAGCTGTAAAGAAATAGCATTGAAAATAGTTGAAACAACTAGGCAAGAGAATGATGATGGCACATTGTAAAATGAGAGTGATTTCAATTTATGGTAGGACTAAGATTTTTATCTAATCTATCCAGGATAATGGATAAGGAAGGAGAGAATGGGGAGATGGACTAATCAGACGACTGGAACTGACTTTGTTCTTCTTGGACTATTTTGCCAAATTCAAGGCCCCAATCTCCTCTTCTCTCTCATCTTCTTACTGTTTCTTGTTACCCTTGTTGGCAATATTACGATGATTCTCATTTGGTTGGACTCTCGACTCCACATGCCTATGTAATATCTTCTCAGTCAACTTTCCGTCATGGACCTCTTGTATAACTCCACTTTTGTTCCCAAGATAGCCACTGATTTCCTATCTGGGAAGAATACCATTTTTCATATACTGTGGAATTCATCTTATTCTTTTCACAACCCTTTGTGGAGCAGAGTGCCTTCTCCTGGCAGTCATGGCTTATGACCATTATGTGGCTGTATGTTACCCTCTCTGTTATTCCATTTTCATGCACCCCAAATTCTGTGCCTTAATGCTTGCAGGGTTCTGGTTGGGTGCTTTGTTCAAAGCTCTGGTCTATGGCATATATACCCTGAATCACCCTTACTGAGCCTCTTGGGAAATCCATCATTTCTTTTGTGAGATCCCAGCACTTCTGAAATTTCTTTGTGCTGATGTATCTCTTTAAGAAAATTGGATTTCTGTTAGTAGTGTTGTGTTCTTCCTTATTTCTTTTTCTGCCATTATGGCCTCGAAAGGTCAGATATTTTCTACTGTATTGAGATTAAAATCAAACTTAGCGATGAGAAAGTCGTTGGCAACCTGTTCCTCCCTTATGATTGTGTTGCCACTCTTTTACAGAACAGTAATATTCAAATTTTTTCTCCCCAAAGCCTATCATACTGCTGAGGAGGATGAAGTAGGATCTGTCTTCTACACTACCATCACTCCCATGCTGAACCTTCTCATCTACAGTCTTCGGCAAAAAGATGTGGCTGGAGCACTCAGGAAAATTCTGGGAAAGTAAAACTCCATTAAAATTTGGTTATCTATTGAGAATAAGACAATAGAGGACTGGCCTAATACACAGAAAGGTGTTAGTATAACAGAAATAAACAACATACAATAACCTAAATAATATTGTTCTGGACAAGTCATGCACAAATTCTTTCAATCTATTGTTAGTAAAATAGTAATATGTCAGGAACTTCTTCCTAATGAAACTCATTTGAGCTTCACTGAACTATTAAATAAAATTCTCTATGTCAAAAGACCCCCCAAATTTGCAAGTATCATTAAACATTAGATAACACAATATATTTTGATGTTAGAGAAGAAGAAATATGCCAAACTTCTGCAAGATAAGCCTTATGCTGAGTTTTACAGTTATCTCCTTAAATAGCAGTATTCTAATATTGCAATATCATTTAAAAATAAACATTAGTAAAAAAATTGCTCATAACTTAAATTTTGCAACCTTTAGATAACATTTAATTGTGAGTATATAATTATAGTGTGGATAACCAATATACATTTTTCTTATGTTCTCACTTTATTTTTGAAGTGATATCATGCTTTTTAACTAGCTGTTAGAGACACACATTTATTATTCTATTTAATAATTATTACCCAATCAATTACAGCCACTTTGTCTATTAAATATAATAATCCAAAAAAATACTTTCATTATTATGTCTTTTCATATACATATATATACACATTTACACACTCATATATATAAATATATAAGTCTATTCAGATATACATGTGTATCTATATTCATCGTGTGCTTTGGAACTCTATGTATCAGAAATCTTTGCATTGATCCATTTTTGTAGGTGTCAAACCATTCAAAGTAAGACCATTTAATTAGGTTACTTTAGTTAATGTGTAAATGAAATCAATCATGATGGGTCTTTTCCCTATTACTGGAGACCTCTTTAAGAAAATAAATTTAAGAAAAAGAGAGAGAAAGCTACAGACCAAGTAGCCAGAAGATGAAATCCAAAGAACTTGAAGAGAAGGCAGAGACCAGAAAATTCCACCATGCTCCTTGCCATGTGACAAACTAAGACCACCTATAACCAGGATCCAGCCCCAGAACACTGCAGTTTTCTGTGATATACTAATAGTACCACATTGATGGTTGCTTTATTTGGATATATTCCTGATAAGAAAGCTGTGAGTAAAAAATTCTAATTTTTCATGCAAAACCATTTCATGGTATTTATTTGAGTATCCTATGAAACTAAAGGACATCTGTTTATAAATATATAAATATATAGAGATGCATAAATATGTATATGCATATATGTATATATATATACCCACACACACATGCACATATATGTTTTTATTAATAGCATTCTGAATTTCTAGGGCATTTATTTCCTGACACATACTCAAAAGTGAAAATAATTGGTTCAAGCATATCATTATTTTTCTTCATATATATTTAACCAATAAATTTTATGAGTTATGAATATTTAAGACAATACATTAATTTTATACATATATTATATATATTTATATAAGGCTCTTTGCATGTATCTAAGATCAGAGGAAAATTTGAGATGTTCTGTTTGATAGAATAATATTGGAAAATTAATTTTGTAAGTGAACAATGGACCTCACTAGAATTGTAGTAAATATTTACTTATTTAGTTTTGCACCATTAAAAATGTGTGCTTGCCTTGTAATTTTCTTTAGGAAACTGAAATGACTTTATCCATGCACTAGTTCTTGTTTTCATATTTTCATAAATTTGACTGATTTATATTCACTATTTATTCATGAAAATCTCCAGTCCATTTAGTCTGTTATAACTTAAAGATATTACATGTTATATATATGAATTTATGTAACTGTTATTTTCAATTTAGTTGTAAGTATGTCTCATCACTACACATTATTTGATTTATAATTTTATTTTTAATTTACAACATTTGATATTTCCTTTTAAATTTTCCTGATAATTCCACTTTCAGACAGCTGTACCTAATACAATTCTAAGTCAAAATATCAATCTACTTGTTTAGAAGCACATGTTTAATAATAAATAAAGTACCTCTAAATTTAAAAATATTAAATGTCATAACAATCTCAAATGAATAATAAAAAAAGTATAGAAATGCTGCTCAGCAATATCAATTAATTTTTATTTTTAAAATTTTATAGTATATTCTATATTTTGTATTGCTTATATCTGCATTTATATAATAGCAAACATCTCTTATGACTTATTAATTGTTGATAATTGGAACTATGGGGATTTTCTTGAGAAATGATCCTACAATGCATTACTCTGCTAGGTGAAGATGTTAATATAGATAAGCTAAAATAAAATGAAATATGTGTCAACCATGTGTTCCTGCAAAAATTCTTCCTTGTCTAAACAATAACATCCTTTCTGTTTATGTAATTATTTCAGTTTCCTCACATTCACCAAATAGCCAATATTTATAAAGTGAAATGTAATTCATTAACTGATGTGGGTTAAATAGTCCATATCTTTTTTCTATCACCTTGTAGTCAAAACTTTAACCCACCCTGTATGATACCAGGGATCTCTTCTTAACTGCAATGTAATGGCTAATTGGGTGTAATGAAAATAATGCCCATTGTTGCTGTATCTCTGCTAACTATACTGCAGCTTAGTCAGAAACTGCTTCTCCTCCCTTTCCAGAGAGTGGATTTTAGCAACCCTGACAGTAAAAGAGTCTTAACACATAGGGAAATTAATAAACATATTATCCAGGACAAGCAAACATTTTTGTTCATTTGCATTGATACAATTATGATGTAGAAATGGACATTTTTTTAAGTTAGTATGAACTTTCCCCTTCCCCAGGCTTTTTATATTTTAAATGACTTGGCAAATCAAAGATCTCCAAGTTTCTCTTCCAAGGAAAGTATTCAAATTGTCAAAGAATTTTAGCCCTTCAAATTGTTTGAAAACCCATTCAAACATATTAAAATGTAGCACATACAAATATACATTTATAATAGAAAAATATGGGACTACATCCATCATGGAAATATAAGATAGAGATGAGAAGTGTCTTGTGCCCCACCAGGACAGGCTTCCAACCACTTGATTTCCTCTACAACTATGTCTTTTTTACCATGTCTGATATTAGACAGTACTCAGTGTACACTCAGTTTACTCTCTTTTATAATAAAATCTTCACTACTTCTTGAAGTGTATTTCAGGAAGTTTAACTGCTCAATGCTAGCATATACATGATTCTAAGTTTCATCCTGGTATGAATTGAATTTTGTCCCTCAAAAACTTGTTCACCTATAATCCCATGATCATGAATGTAATCCTGTTTAGTACTAGGATGCTAGAAGATATCATTAGTAATAATGAAGCCATACTGGAAAGTGTGGGCAATATGACTGAGATCCTTATAAGGAGAGAAAATATAGACAATAGAGATAGAGAACAAGCCACATATTGGAGGGAGATATTGAGTTGTGTCATGAATTGTTATTTTCAGAATTCTAGAGAACTCAAACTCTTCCAAAACTTTGATAAAGTGTTCTAGTGTCCAAAACTTGTAATAAAATACCAGATAAATTTCTGGGGTATTAAACAATCCAGTTTGAGATCCTTAATTAGGCTGCCTTAAGAAACTAAGAAAATAACAACATTCAGAAATGAAATAATTTTATATGCATTTATCTTTCATTTATTAATACATGAGAATGCTCATTTCCTTACTTGTAATGTTAACGTTTTATGTTTGCTTTAATTAAAGATATACATGAATTTGCATTTTATCAATAATAACATACTTATTAATGCATAATTCCATGTTTTAAAATTGTATTTTTAAACTTGGTTAATCTTTGTGTGTAAGTGTTATTATTATTTTTGATAGGTAAGAATTTTTTAAAAATCTTTTTCTAACCTAGATAGATTGTGGTTACTTTATCGGCTAAGTCATCACATAAAATACCTGGATCAATTTTCCTAAGGTTTGTAGGTGATGTTAGGGTAGTTTCGCTTCAGATATGGACGGTAAGCAACCAAAATTCACTTTCAAATTAATTCTAAAAAAAAAAAGTTACATATCATCCAGAGTAAACTTATATGAGTTTCTATCCAAAACTGGTTACTCTTTGTATTATGTTTAACTGAAAAAAAATTAAATGATAAGGAAAATTGTGCTGAATTTCAAATATTTTATTACAGTAAACCTGTTAGGTAAACACATGATAAAATATACATACAGCCTTGTTTAAGAATGATTAGATGCAGACACTTACTGCTGTTTAATATATAATAGTGGAGTTTGTCCTGTTGTGTTTCAAACTTTCTTTGGGTTCCATGATCCCTGTTTTCCTTCTGCTTTCTCCTTATGAAGTGTGACTGTTTATCCTATGTCTGTTCCACCACTTTATTGTGGAAATTAGTACATTTTTTCTAGGATTCTCAGGTCCATCAGACACAGAGATATTTTGGCCCAGAATGTAGAATAACCCTAACTAATTTTCATGAGACATTTGGCAAAGAGTTATTTAAAGGGCTTAAGGCTTTTGGTATATGATGTAAGGAATACCTTTTGCATATGGGAAAAAACATGTCTTTTGAAGATCCAGAGGTTAGACTGTGATATGTTTCATTGTTAATCCTTTGCAATGGATATGTAATTACAACATTTTTATGAAGTTACTTTTAGTTAAGGTGTAGCACAGATGTATCAGATTTTATGATGCTAAAGCTACTTAAGAGAGTGATGTGGTAAATCAAAATGTACTGGAAGAGAAAGGAGTGGACATTTCCATTTGATGGGATTTCCAAAGAAGTCAGAGATTAATGCCCAGTGAAATTAAAACTGACCTCCAGAGGGAGCAAGCCTTCTAGCCTCTGAAACCAAGAGCCAATAAATTCCCCCTGTTAAGCCAGTCCATTGTGATATTTGTCATGAGCCAGGAAACTAAGAAACCACTAGAAGTCTATTTATCTCAATGAGTTTTATTCTGTACATCCCGACTTTCAATAAAAATAAAGAAAGAACAAATTTACAAAATATCCAGAAATGCACAAATGGCATGTAAAGAGACGGGGGCGGGGCAGGGAAGAAAACAGGAATCAATATGGAATTTTTTTATTTGACTTCTTCCTAAGATATCTCATTAGGGGTATATAGAAACACTATTAAAATTTGAGTAGTAATCTTTTATCTTGCCACTTTTCTTATATAGTTTATTAATTCCAGTAATTTTTGGCTTGGATTTTCTAAATAAAGATCAATAACATCAGTGAATAGAGAATATTTTAATTTTTCCTTTCATACTTGGGTGACTTCTATTCCTTTTTCTTGCCTAATTACTCTAGTTGGAACTTCTAGCACAGTACTGAATAAGACTGGAGACAATGGGCATCTTTGTCTTCTTGCCAATCTTAGTAAGAAAGCTTTCTGTCTTTATCCATTGAGTACAATGTTAGCTACTGATTTTTCATATATGCACTTTATCATATTGAGAAAATTTCCATCTATTTCTATTTTTTTGGAGTGTGTTTTTTTAATCAAGAAAGAATTCTGTATTTTGTTGAATCCCTTTTCTACATCTTTTGAAATGATCATGTGATTTTTCTCTTTCAATTTATTAATATTGTGGATTACACAGTTTGATTTTCTTATGTTGAACCACCCTTACATACCTGGTATAAAACTCACTTGATTGTGATGTATAATTTTTAATGTGTTTTTGGATTCAGCTAGCAAGTATTTTTTTATGGTATTTTATAGCATAAAGTATTTTTTTATGGTATTTTATAGCAAGTATTTTTTTCTGCATCTCTGTTCATTAGGGAAATTGACCTGTAATTTTCTTTTCTCATAATATCTTTCCTTAGCTTTGGTATTAAAGTGATTTTGGCTTCATAGAATGTGCTTGGTAGAGTACCTTCCTGTTCAATTTTTTGACGTGTTTGAACAAGATTGGTATTATGTCTTCCTTAAATTATTAGTAGAATTCATCTCTGAAGCTATCCTGTAGATTTTCCATTTTAGGGATTTTTTTTTATGTTTTCATAAATTTTATTGAAATATATCATTCATACATGAAAATATATAAATAATAAGTGTATAGTAAAAGTTGTGAACTTACAAAACAAACATGCATAACATCATACAGGAGTTCCGTACATCAACCCACCATCAACACCCTGCATTGCTGTGAAACATTTGTTACAAATTGTGAAAGAATATCATCAAAATATTACTGCTAACTATAGTCCATATCTTATATTTGGTGTAATTTCTTCCAACTTATTCTTACTAATTATCTTCATTTCTACACTCTCTTCCAACAGTTTTTGATGTCTATTTCACTTCATTTACTTGTTATTTGTTTGTTGAGTACTTCTATTATTTCTAGGGTCAGTGTAGGTTGTTCATGTGTTTCTAGGAATTTGTCCATTTCATCAGCATTGTTCAGTTTGTTAACAGACCATTGTTAGTAGTATCCTCTTGTAGTCTCTTTTATTTCTTCAGAGTCAGTTCCAATATCCTCGATTATGATTTGTCCTGTGTTATCTTCTTAGAATTTTATATTTAGCTCTTATACTTAGGTTCTGGGATCAATTTGAGTTTATGTATGCATAAAATGTATGATAGGGGTCTAACTTTATTGTTTGTATTTGGTTTTGAATATTCTCACCAATCTGTTGAAGTGTCTATTATTTTCCCATTGCATGCACTTAGCACCCTGGTCAAAAATCAATTGACCATAGATCTGTGGGTCTGTTTCTAGAATTTTACTTCTATTCCATTAGTCTATGTTGATTATTATCCAGGGCCACATTCTTTTGCTTATTGTAGATTTGTAGCATAATTTGAAATTGGGAAGTGTGAGTCTTCAAAATTTGTTCATTTTCAGAATACTTTTTGATGTTCTGTTTATGCAATTCATCTGAATAATCTGGAAATCTTTTCCATTACTACAAAAAAAAAACCTGCTGCAATTTTATTAAGAAATGTAATGAATTTATAGATCAATTTTGATATTTTTTACATTCTTAACATATTAAATTTCCAATCCATGATATAGGATATCTTGTAATTTATTTGAGTTTTTATCATTTATTGAAGTTTTATGCTTTTTAATGATATTATAAATGGAATTGATTTCTTAATATCCTCTTCAGATTGCTACTTTATAGAAATGAAGTTGATTTTTGAGCATTCATCATTTGCCCTGGTACTTTGTTGAAATTTTTTATTGGCTTTGGGGGTTTTCTTGTGCATTCCTTTGTATTTTCTCTATATTAGGTCATATTTATGAATAAACACAGTTTTACATGGTCATTTCCAATTTGTACACCTTTTACTTATATTTCATAGTTTAACTCTATGGCTGTAACTCCTGGTACAATGGTGAATAGCAGTGGTGACAGTGAGCATACTTCTTTTGTTCCTCATCTTAAAGGGAAGGTTTTAATTCTCTCAACATTGAGTACTATGTTAGCTGTGGGTTTTTCATAAATGGATTTTAGCATATTGAGAAAGTTCTCTGGTATTCATAGTTCACATGGATTGTTCTAAAACATAGACAATTTTAATGCAAAAGAGAAGTCTCAAAAATTTTAATATATAAACATTATATAATGTAACTTCAACAACATAGAATGAAGCTAGAAATCAATAAAAGAAAAAACATCGAAAATGTGCAAAATATTTGGAAACTAAACAGCATATCAGTGAATTAAATATGTAATAACAAGAGATATTAGAAAATAGGGAAAATGAAAATTAAGGCATAGCATACGAACACTTACAGGAAAAAGCAAAATAAGTGGAAGGGTAAAATGTATACCTATGAATCTTTATAGAACTAAAGAAGAAAAATATCAGATTAATTATCTATTTCATCTATTTTTAAATTAAGAAAGAAGAGAAACATAAACCAAAATGTAGCAGAAGGAAAGAACTAAGGGGAGGGAGGTAAATTAAATAGAGAATAGAAAACTGAGAGAATCAGCAAAATAAAAGTTGCTTCTTTGAAAAAAATTAATAAATTTCACAAATCCTTATTTAGATGAACAAAGAAAATAATAAAAATTATAAATAACTAGAGTATAAATTGAAGATAGTGATATTACTACTGACATTATAGTAATAAAAATGATAAGAGAGGAATGAGAACAACCATAGGCAAAAACGGATAAACTAAACAAATGGAAAAATTTGTACAAATACACAAATCATGCAATTGACTCTAGCGACAAAAAATCCTTATATTCCCATAGCAGGTACAGAGATTGTAACAATAACCAAAAACTTTCAAAAGGCCAAAGTCGAGGACAAGATGACTTCACTATTAAATTAACAGCAATTTTTATTAAGTTTTTGGAAGAGATATGTTCTGTCCATATATCACTTTCAAAGAGTTTTATATGCAAAGCTATCTCTATTAATGGAAGTAGAACCAAATCATCATTATTTTATTTATGGAAAATCTTGGAAAATTTTTATCTTTGATAAATATTTGCTATGCAAATAAGGCATTGTAAATTTTTCTGAAATTTGCTGTTTGAATTTCTTTGAATCTATAAATAAAATTGAAAATATTTAAATTTCCAGTCAACATACTTGTAAGAGATTTATAATTTCTCTATTCTCTCATTGATACAATTATAGAATCTATTAGCAAAATTGTTATGGACAAAACCTGTTTCTGCTCTTAGGGTATGCCAGACAGTAAGAACAGAGAGTTCTCTGATCTCCCAATGGAAAATTACTTCATTAGAAGTGTAAAGAAATTCAAGTCTGAGGGTGCTGTCAATAAGATTGTTAATAATGTGCTTAACATAAAGAGAAAGCTGATTTGCTGTGTTATCCATGCTTAAATATGAGCAATAACTTTAATTTACATAAAAATATAAAAACATATTGATTGCAAATAAGAGAAATCCTATGATCAGAACAAGCCTGAAACAATGCCATCAAAGTTTGTCAACCAAGGTGACTAATAATAATTGGATTAGAGTGAGGAATAATATGTATTAGTACACTGTCAAAACCAATGCAGAAAATCATGAACATTCATGGAACTGTATATATGTGTATAATATTAATAAAGGCAGACAACAGATGAGGTACAGTCACCATTATCTCATGGTAAGGGGTTAGAGAATAGAGTGCATGCCCAAAGTTGTAGTCTCTGAGATGTGCCATAGAGGCTGTTTACTACAGTGAAGTTATCCTGTCAATTCACTAAATAACAAGCAAGTAAACAAACATCATTAAACCTACAAGAAACTTGTCAGTTTTCAGTGACTACCTATTATTATCTAATAATCTAGTTTACAATAAAAACTTATGAGATGTGCAAATAATCAGGAAATATGACCCATAAACTCACACATACACATACACACACACACATTCATGTACAGAAAAATAACAAAAAGTGCCATCTTAGGGTTCCAGATTTTGCCCTTGCAAAGACATTAAAGGAGACCTCAAAAATAGGATTAAAGAGCTAATAGAAACCATTGTCAAAGTACTAAAGAAAGATATGATGAAAATGTATTAGCAAATATCAATATATCAAATATCAATAAACAGAAATATTTTATTTTTTGAAAAGTAAAAGAAAATTAAAACTTCTAAAGGAAATTATGAAGTTAAAAATTACTGAAATGAAAAATCCCTAGGTGTACAGAACAGTTTATTGGCGATGGCAAAAGCAATATTCAGAGATCTTAAAGTAGGACTGATATAATTTAAGCAATTTGAATAATAGAGGAAAAAACATAAACAAAAAGAAAAGAGTATAGCAGACATGTGGGAAGTGATTAGTGTACCAATATTTAATTAAAGGAATTGCCAGAAGGAGATAAGATATTGGGGCAGAAAAACTATTCAAAGAAATAATGGCTAACTTTCCAAGTTTCATTAAAAATTATTGATCAACACATATCCAAAGTTCAATGATATCCAATTAGGACAAACACAAAGATCTACACTTAAATGTGTCTCATGTATGCTTTCATACTAAATTCCTTTAATATTAAAAATAACTAGGCCTCCAGTGTTTATGCATGCACCAACATAACTTTACAATATTATAGTTTTATACTGTTTTGATAAATGATAGAATTAATAACGCTATTCTGTTATTAAATTATTGAAGCAACTGTTTGCTTTTGCAGCACTTTACACATTCCATAATCAAATTGTGACTACATGCACACACACATATGTACACAAACACATATTGATGAGAATTTAATAGAGATTATATTGAGTTAATGTAACAAATTAAACAAATTTATTTTTTTTTTATTTTTAATCTAATCCTTGAATAGTTTACATTTGTTATATTATTTTTCTCATTTCTATTTTTTAAATATTTAATACATTTTTCTGATGGACATCTTGCAATATTTATATTGTTCATAGGAATTTAATGATTTTTATATAAATAGATGTGATGTTAACTTTAAACTTTATTTTATAAATATATATGAAATAAAATGATTTTTAAATTTGATTTACTTCTTTAAATACATTCATTTTCATTTGCTTATTTTCTGAGAGATTCATTCAAGAATATAAGGTTCCTGCTAAGTACACCTAATATGAGTATTATTTAATGCATTGGGATTTCTAATTTTCATTGCAACATCTTCTTTATCCATGCCTTATAAATTCTTGGATTGCTTTTATCACCAACAAAATACATGGACCTTGTGAACCATTTACTCCATTGCTAATTTTAGACACAACAGAAGTGCAAGTATTTGTGTACCACAAAGATCCTTACTAGAATGTTTACACCAAAGGTATTCACAGTAGGCCATAATGGAAATAACTCAAAAATCCATCATAAGTGATATGCTTAAATAACCAAATTGTACACATTTAAACAATGAAAATGAATTCATGATTGCCTAGTCAGCTATGTGGATGATACTTACAGAAGTAACCACATGGAAAACTCCCAGAGACAAATGGTACATACAATATGACTTGATCTAAATATATTTTCATTTTTTTAAATTTATTGAAGTATATCACTCATACATGAACAGACATAAACAATAAGTGTATAGCAATAGTTGTGAACTTACAAAACCAATATACATAACATCATAAAGGCCTTTCATACCTTATCCTACCACCAATATCTTCTATTGTTGTTAAACATTTTTAACTAATTATTAAAGAGCATCCTCAAAATATTACTACTAACCAAAGTATTTTTCCCAACCCACCTATTATTATTATTTTTATATTATGCATCCACAAACATACATAAACAATAAGTGTATAGTAAAAGTTGTGAACTTACAAAGCAAACATTCATGAAAGCATACAGGGGTCCCATACATCAACCCTCCACCAACACCTTGCATTTTAATGAGATATTTGTTACAAATTATGAAAGAATATTGTCAAAATCTTACTACTAATTATGCTCCTTATCTTACATTTGGTGTATTTTCCCCCAACCCACCCTATTATAATTTTTAAAAATATATTTTTATGACAGATGTTGTAAAGTTACAAAACAATCATGCATATGTGCAGACTTCTCAAACAACACCCCTCTATTAATACACAGAAACGTGGAGGAACATTTGTTACAGATTATGAGATAATATCATCTGATTATTACCAGGTCCGTAGTGTACATTTGGAGCATATATTCCTTATTCCCTCATTATCAACACAGTACACCTTTGGAGTAGATGCAAGAATATTACATTATTACTGTAAACCACAGTGCATAGGTCACTCCAGTTGTATTTTTCCCATGCTTCTCCACGTTCCCACCACCTGCAATAGTGATGTACATCTGTTCTAGCTCACAAAGGACACTCTTGCATCTGTACCAAAAACTACAATTCTCATACACCTCTGGGTTTACTGTGTTATTCTGCCCCTAGATTATTCTCTAGTTTTCTGTCAATTGGCATTTACATCGGTAGACTGTCATTTTCAGCCACATTCCCATTTTAAACCAGCTGTTACTTACTATAATGTGTTACCAAATATTGTAATATCTTTTTTGGGATTCAGAATGTGGATTATGGAAGATTGAATTTATTTATGAACTCAAAAAAAGAGAAGGATTATGTTTGCAAAGTAGTCTGTTCCTCTGGGTGTGATACTTTCAATTGTATTAAATTCTAAGGTTTTAAATATACTTGGTTAAATCTATTTAGGGTCTTTGATTTGACCATTAAAGTAGGGTGTGACCAGGATTGAGTGAGTGCCTGTTGTCTCTCTGACTGATGGTCGGAGAGGTGATTTCCCCGGCGGAGTTTCTCCAACTGATGGTTGGAGGGCTTTCTCCGGCTGCTGGCCGGAGGCCGAACGACGGGGGAACAGGTAGGCGGCGGGGAGAAAGGACAGACAGGAGACTCTGTTCTCCGGGTGGGAGCAGGAGCCAAGAGAGTTTATTGAGGAAGTGTACAAGCATATATAGGCTTGGGTTGCCGGGGCAGGGCCGAAGGAAAGGAGGTGGAGCGAGGGGTTGGG
>JAQZBX010062683.1:0-16842 GCA_029593785.1 Cabassous unicinctus
GTAATATTTGACCATTCATTTAATAATTTATTGAGCATATGTTATATATTTTTTGAGCACTATGCAATGAAATAAGTAGTAATTCTTAATTTTCATATGAGGATACCAAGAGACACAGAGAATAAATGACTTTCTCAAGGCCACTAGGTAGTAAGAGACAGAAACAGATGCAAACCAAGCTTTGATTTTCTCCTAAACACGTACCCGATACTGAGATTTAAGATGTTGGCTGTAACATCTTAAATGTTGGTTATTAAAACTAAATTATATAGGTATTCAGGTATAATTGGGAAATGGTGAAAAATCTGGTGTAGCTACAAAGAAATGTGGGGGTGGAGTGGTGAGGAGTAGCAGCAGAAAATCTGTGGAATGTTTCACTAATTTGCATGTTAAGAGAGTTTATATAGGTAATAATTTTCATTTGATTTTAGGAAAGAAAGAAATGTGGTTTTGTGCCTTTCCAAGAAGATCTTGGAACAGGTACAATAATAAACTTCAAAAGTTTTTTTTTAAACTTAAGATCCCACAATGTTGAGGAGAAAAAAACAAGAAGGAATTAAAATTAATTCTCAATGAAACCATATTTTATTTGGAATTACATTAAAATAACACGAATATTTATCATGCAGCTTTCCAGACAATATACCAGAACTCAACCAATGATGAGGTAACAGCTGTCTGAAGCAAATATTGAGGATAGCAAATAAAAATGACAACCTTCACATTGCATCATAGCTATATTGTGTTTAGATGGCTTCATGTTTTCATATTCCAAAAAACATTGCAAAAATCTGCATGTACCTCAAAAACACATGTTTCATAAATTAAATCTCATTAAATGATTTATAAATATGTTAAGTAGGTACTGCAAAATAAAAGGAAGTGTTTTTCAATAGAGATTAAGTTATTGAGTAGTGAAAAACAACAATTATTTCATGGGATTTCTATTATACTCTAGGGCAGAAATTGAGATATCCCATCTAAGTGATCATGGGGGAAAAAAAGTATCCCATACTGAGATTTAAGATGTTGGTTTTCAGTTTTGTAGATATTAGTGTTTAAGGAATATTTAGCTTCCATGAAGCACCAAAACATTAGAATTAATTTAGTGTTTTTTAATAGGAAGAATTGAAAATATAGAAATTAGCTTGTGCACAGAAATTCATTTTATATAATTTTAAATATTGAAAAAGTAACTCATGGCTATGCATATCTTGAATGTATATAATAATTCATGCTTTTATAAAAGTTATAAATTATGTATCAATTTCCCTTTTAAATTGAACTTGAATTTCTGATTATTTATAAAACACCATGAGACATTTGGACAAAATTACTCATAGTACTACTGATAAGCATTTGATTAGTCCAATTATCTAACCTGTACTTTGGAGACAGAGCTGTTCCAAACCCTCAGTGGATTTTATTTCCTCCTCAAAAACTTGGGTTGATATAAATACTTTAAAAAATATTCCTTTTAATATATATATATACATATTTAATTCAAAATGGAAAATAAGATGTAGGAAAGACATAATGTTCTGAATAATTTCTGGTAAAATGATTAATATGTATTACTATTTTTAAATAGTCCAAGAAAAATTTTAAAGGAAGAAGAGTCCTGGCCAATTGGTTCTAGTCTTGCACATCTATTCTGTACATCTGGGAAGCTCTAAAACCTAAGTTACTGGGAGCCAGGAGAGTTTGGTATTTGTATTAGGGTTTAAAGGAAGTACTGCCAACCCTATGTAATCTGTTAGCTATGTTTCTCTAGTTGGTGGATTTTCTGCTCTGTTAAAAATATAACTTGTACTGATCCAGAGCAATTATGCTATTTTAATGAGCAGTACCTGCTTCAATCAAGGTAAAAATAAATAAATAAATTGGAAAGGATACATAAGGGTGGAATTTCTTTCTTAGATATGAAGAGAAAGAGCTTCATTCTCTTGTAAAAGAAAAGATTTCATATGCTCAATGATAAGGTAAGGGAGAATGGAGAATTAAGGAAGCAAAGCAAATGAGGTCTTTCCATTAAATGGCAGAATGACCTAAGTGACCTCTTTGCAAAACACTGACTTGTTCCTGAAAGATATGAATAATTTACTCCAGCTTCACAAGGAATAACACTGTGACTTTCCTGCCTCTTAGAATCAGGGCAATTAATTAGATAGCAGACTCAAGGAGCAGTCTGAATCTTTGCACTGTATTGTGAGGGAACACTGTCTCAAACCTAACAAATCATCTCTGCCCTGAGCTGCTATTCAGATTTCCCTTGCTTTACTTAGTTACCTGCCAAGCCCTTATCTTGGATTGGATCCTTGAAGCTTGGCTTTTTACTTTTCCTTTGGCTGATAGAGTTCATGGTCTTGGTCAGTCCTGGCCCTACTTTTTCTCTGTAGATTCAAAGCTTTGGAGACCCACTTATACACCCCCTGATATTTGACCTCAACCTGTACCCTACTGTTGACTTCACTTCTTCAGGCAGCTGACAACTGAAAAGGACTATACTCTATTACATGAGTTATGACAATGCCACTGGAACATCTAGCATTATCTCAAATCTACACTTAAAATTAAGTTATATAGAAAGAAAATTATAATCCTCAAAATGCCACCTGTTAAAAATAACTTTTTATATAATAAAAAGTTTATAATTTAAAAAGGTTTATAATAAAAGGCTTTTGAAAGAGCCAAAATATTAGGGCAAGTCATTTTGCTCTTAAGAGCCTCAGTTTTCCTAATCTGCAGAATGAGGGGAGATGGTCTATAATATTCTTTCTAATATAAATATCCTATGATTCTGGTTATCAAATTATTTTACTTTTTGAAGTTTGATGTTCAGCAGACCCTATATTAAATAAAATTAAACAAAATATATACCATGTGATATGGGTGCTTTTGTTATAAACACATTTATTTTAGCATGTATTGAATTTGCTTAAAGATCCACACACACACACACACACACACACAATGATTTATGTGGCCATAATTCAGAGTTCATCAGGCAAGAACACAACTTGGATGGTGATTATGTATTTTCTGGAAAATTTGATAAATTATGCCTCTGTCTGTTTCTTCCCTAAAGGATAAGATGAAAATCTATTGTTTTGTATTTATAACAAACAAGTGATTTTATTAAACTTTTCACTGAAATTATCCAATATTTTCATATTCTGTAGAACATAAGGTAAAAATAAAACACCCTATGCTTCCAGTCTACATAGTAGTAAATTGTCTATGTTATTAATCAGGGCATCACCTAAGAAAAATCATGAGAGATAGAATTTCATTCTTCCTGCTGCCATTGGTATAAACTACTGTTACGTGGATCCATTAACTAATTCTTCAAAGTTGACAGTGCCACTTGGTGGAAAGAAAACATCATGGATAGAATTATGAGAAAATAAATACATACTTTTATATACTGCTAGTATTAGTCTAGGCATGACCATAATAATATGCCAGCTAATATAAGGGATTTACTACCAGTGGGCTAACCAATTTTTCATGGAAGTGAGAAGAAAGGTGAATTCATCAGCAGTGGTCCTGTGCTTTACTCCTTTGGGATAAAAATATAGTGACTACTTCCTGTAAGAGCTTATGTTTCTAATCACAGATTGTAGAGTCAGAAGTGAGATGGAATCTGTTACCCCTGTCCCCCTCCCAGCTCCTTTCCAAGGACTCCCAAACATTTTAAATAAAATAAAAAATCTTAGTTACAGGCTCAGTGCAGTGCATCCTCCAAGCAAAATGTATTTTACCACAATGGTGCCAAATGTGTGAAAGGGAATGACCCTGAATAAGCAGCTTTACATTATAATTACTCCCTTGTTCATAGGTTACACCCTATGACATTGATAAAGAAACAAACCAGTTAAAGGATACTTGATTCTGAAATATCAAAGAGATGTTTGTTGATTCAAACTGAAATTTCTCATACTCAACCTTTCTGGGGCACTTTCTAAGACATCTCTTAGTTATTTAAACCAAATGTCCAATTCTCTCTTTCTAAAAAAATTTTGTTGTGGTAACATATATTCAACATAACATTTCCAATTTCAATCCCTTTCAAGTATACAATTCAGTGGTGTTAATTACAGTCACAATGTTGTGCTACCAATCACCACCATACATTAACAAAAGCAATTCTCTTTTGAACTTCAATTAGTTATTACAACCTTGTGGTTCAAAATCCTTAAACCAATTTAGCCACGTGGTAACTCAAAACTTTCTAAAAGAACCAGAAAAGAAATATATCATCTTTTGCTATCCTAGTTTGTTTTTATATTTGTTTTTGTTTTTGCTTATATGATTTGTTTCAAATGTTTTGGTAACGATTAACTTAATTCTCTTCTGTGCTAGATTGAAGCTCTTTGTCCTTCTTTCAATGACAATAGTAGACAAGGGATCATGCTGATCAAGAGGCTGATTGGTTTCTTTTCCTGGGCCCTTTTGATTTCTGTGAGTTTAGTTTGTCTCCCAAATATAAATCTTTTCCATACTTGTTTTCTTTTCACAGGTTATATCCTCATTAGTACAGTTTTCTTTGTGCTTAAACTTCCTAATTCTATAATCCCTCCCCCTCAATAACACATTTCTTGAGATTCAAATAAATTCACTCATTTAAGTGGCACAATTCAATGATTTTTAGTATAGTCATAGAGTTGTGGAACCATCACCAAAATCTGTTTTGGAACATTTTCATCAGCCCAAAAGAAACTCCATACACATTAGCAGTCACTCCCCACTTCCCCTCAATCTCCCAGGCCTAGGCAAACACTAATCTACTTTCTGTCTCTACCAATTTGCCTTTTTTGTGCATTTCATATAAATGGAATCATACAAGATGTGGTCTTTTGTGACAGGCTTCTTTTCACTTACATAATGTTTTCAAGGTAGCACTGTCAATCTTCTAAAGTCATAGTTTACATATTTAGTAGAGACTCAAATATTTAGCTATGAATCTTATTGGAAGAAAGAATAAACAATAATAGCATTTTAAAATCTGATCATATATTCCAGTTTTCTCCTTTCTCTCTCTCTCTCTCTCTCACTCACACACGAGCAGGCAGACACTCCTAAATTCACCACAATCAGGCCTAACATATTTGCAATCAAACATAATAGGCTACACCTGAGTGTTTCTTTAGGTACCTGGTTAGTGGTATGGACAGTTGTGGATAATCCTTATGGATTTAGAAATATGATCTAAAGTTTATTTTGAATGGACTTTAGTATATCTTTAACAGACCCTTCTCATTGGAAAACTCCAATATTTCACTAAAAATAATGTTTTTATAAACCAGACACACAAGACAGTAAAGTTAAGATAGACACGTGAGCTAGTGCACTTATACGCCTTGTCCTATAACTTACACACTTGTTCATTTCTCCTCTAAAAGTAAAAAGTAATGTGTGCCAATTAGTTATGTAAAACTCATGAGGAAAGGTGATTAACATGGATATTCCTAGAGTAACTATCAAAATTACTACAACAAAGAGTAAGACCTTCTGTAACTTGCGGTTTAATCATGGTAAGGCAAGATTCAGAAGTCTTCTTTCTAAGCTCTAAAACAATAAATATTTTCTCTCTTAAATGGATTAAAAAGGTGGGATTCTGGGCAATCTTCTTTTCTATTCATGTTATCAGTGGACCTTTATGATGGGCAAATCCTCAGCTTTTGTTTTGCAGATGAGGAAGTAGAAGTCCAGAAAGGAAGCTTAATCCCAAAAAATCACCCAAAGCTGTTACCTTTTGCATTTTTTACCCAGGGATGGAATGTCTTTAATATCTACTTAGCCTTATCAAGTCTTACCCATTTTCTAAAGCCTAGCTCAACTCCCACCTGCACAGAGGATGCCCTCTGATTGTCAGCCCTTTCATTCTCACTCTTTTCAAAATTTCTACAATGCCCATTATATTATTTTCTAATTATTCCACTTTTGTTGATTTTGCTATTGAATCATTATTAGAGTATTAATGTCTTGCCTGTTGGGACCATACTGTTTTCTATGTTGCTTATAACACTTATTTCAATACTGAGAGCATAATGGGCACCTAAAAGAATATTGTTGCTTAATTGTACATTTAGCAGACAGCAAACTCAGAAATAAACACATTTTCAGTGATGACTGTGACCTTCATTGAATCTATATAATACAATATAAAGATATTGATTAAGTGTGTCTTAATCCTAGTAAAGACATTTGATTGATTTTTTTAAAGATTTATTTTTATTTGTTTTTTAATTTATTTATCCCCCCCCCTTGCGGCTTGTGCTCACTGTATCCATTTGCTGTGTGTTTTTCTGTGTCTGCTTGTCTCCCTTTGTTGCATCATCTTGCTGCGCCAGCTCACCGTGGGCCATCAGCTCACTAAGCTGCGCCGGTCACCTTGCCTTCACCAGGAGGCCCCAGGAATCGAACCTGGGGCCTCCCATATGGTAAACGGGAGCCCAACCAGTTGAGCCACAGCTGCTTCCCAGTGATTGATTTTTTTTAACATGTGAAAATATTAAATATTCTTGAATGTCACAGTAATTTCTTTATGAAAATGTGCTTGTAAGATAATTGATCTGCCTTAGCAGACATTGAGTGTACATTTTGGGTTGGAAACATGAAAAGACTCCTCACTTAGTAAGCAATGGGAATAATTGTTCAAATTTTTATCCTCTGGATAAAAAATCTTAAGAATTTTACAGGTCTACCAAGATTTCCTCCATGTATAATATTTTAAGGATAAAAGTAACTTTTAAAAATCACACTTAAATTTTTAAAAATTTCCATACCACTATTTGGTGTAAATTGTATCTTATAAGCTGTATTATTAACGAAATAAAACTTGTTGGCAAAATGAGAAATAGAGGATCCGTTCAATAACCAAAAAAAGCATCGCATGGAATAGAATTACATGTATAAACCATAGGATGAAAGAAAAGCAGATTGATTCCTGGAAACGAACTGATCAAATAAGAATTAATTGACTAAAATAGATTACTACATCATTGTACATTTAGACATTGAGAAAACAATTAGGTTAGTCAAAATAAATTATTTAATATTAAGTACATAATATTCAGGACTTGGGGTTTGTCCTGAGTGACGTTGTGGTGACGGATATAGGCCATTTTACATCAGCATATACCATGCAGAACTGTGTGGGAGAGAGTGTGGTCTACAATGTGAACTGTGGTCTATGCTTAGTGGCAGAGCCCCAGGATGTGTATATCCATTGCACGTGATGTGCCACACTAATGAAAGATGTTTATGTGAGATGTTATGGGAGGTATGGGAAGTGGAGATCATGGGAATCCCTGTAATTTTTGTGTAACATTTATGTAATCTAAGCATCTCTTAAAAATATATATGAAAAAAACATTTATGTAAGCAAATGCACATATACGCATATATATTTATATATCATTTTACAAATATTGGTTTGTATTGTGAAAAATTTGATTTTTACCCACAATAAAAAAAAATAGATTACTACATCATTGTACATTTAGACATTGAGAAAACAATTAGGTTAGTCAAAATAAATTATTTAATATTAAGTAACGAAGTTATTCCTTCTATTATATAATAGCTGTGTAGCAAAATCATATATTTTTTTTAAGATTTATTTTATTTATTTATTTTCCCTCCCTCATTGTTTGCTCTCATTGTCTGCTCTCAGTGTCTATTTGTTGTGTGCTCATCTTCTTTTTAAAGAGGCACCGGAACTGAACCTGGGAACTCCCATGTGGGAGGGAGGCGCCTGATCACTTAAGCCACCTCTGCTGCCTGCTTATTATGTCTCTCATTGTGTTTCCTCATTGTGTCACTTTGTTACATCATCTTGTTGCATCATCTCATTGCATCAGCTCATCTTCTTTAGGAGGCACCAGGAACCAAACCCGGGACCTCTGATGTGGTAGGTGGGTGTCCAACTACTTGAGCCACATCCGTTTCCCTAAAATCATATCTTAATAGACTATAAAATGGAAAATGGATAAAAAAGAAACAATTTATCCTAGGAAAATTGCAGGAAAAATCTCAAGCTATATCACATATTAAATTGTGAACTGGACTGGGGACAGTGTTAGGGTAAGTAATAGGAAAAAGATCAAAGAAAAGCAGGCTGTGCATGTCATAAGAAGGAAAGAAATGTAGGTTGGACAAAGATAAAACCTGAGTCTTCGGGAAGCAGATGTGGCTCAAGCGATTGAGCTCCCGCCTACCACATGGGAGGTCCTTGGTTCGGTTCCCACTGCATCCTAAATAAGACAGCAAGCTGGCACGACAGGCAGGCATGGCAAGCTAACGCTACAAGAGACACACAAAAAAAAACAATGGGAGACGCAACAAAGCAGGGAGCAGAGTTTCCCAGTGCCTCCTAGAGGACGAGCAAGACAGTGAGCTGGCATGACAGGCAGGTGTGGCAAGCTGATGCAACAAGATGACACAACAAGAGACAAAAGAAGAAAAACACAATGAGAGACACAACAAAGCAGGGAATGGAGGTGACTAAAGCGATTAGGCACCTCCCTCCCACATTAGAGGTCAGGGATTTGGTTCTTGGTGCCTCCTAAAGAAACAAGGAAGATGAACAGACACAGCAAGTGCAAACAACGAAGGGGTGGGAATAAATAAATAAATAAGATAAATCTTTAAAGAAAAAACCTGAGCCTTCAATGAAATGAAAGGAGGATAGGAAGAAGAAATTATTTTCAAAATATTCTATTATTGATTTTACGTTTACAGACATGTGGGATTGAAAATTGGAAATGGGAGAAAAGGGTGAATACTTATAGGTTATTGATTCACAGGGTCTGTGGAAGACATAAATATATAGGTTTTGTGTGTCTGTTTGCTTTTTTTTTTTTTTTTTTGGTTGTTTACAAGAATACAACCATAAAATATCAGCAAACATTTATGAAATTCCTATGTGCCAGGCATTATGCAAGGTGCTGGGAAGATGTTATCTATAAACAGCAGAAAGGGACCTTGAAGAGCCTATGTTCAAACCTTTTCATATAGCCAGGAAAACTGCAGCTTTGAAACTATGGACTACTGGGCTTCCATTAAAACTATTTTCCTTGAGAAAAAACTTCTGCTGAATTCTGACATCCTCAGGGTTAGTAGTGAACAAAGACTATTAAAGTTTCTATGTTAGCTTTTTTTGAATAAGCACTTAAAGGATTCTTAATATTTTGGCTTATTTTAAATTCTAGAACTTGAAAAACAAAATAGGATAAAGTTAAGTAATTGAGACAATCACATCTGTTTTAGTCAGTCAAAGGGGTGCTAATGTGAAATACCAAAAATGGGTTGGTCTTTACAAAGGGTATTTATTTGGGGTAGAAGTCCACAGATACCAGGCCATAAAGTGTTAAGTTTCTTCTCTCACCACAGTCCATTGCCACATGTTAGAGCAAGACAGCTGCCGGCATTTGCCAGGGTTCAGGCTTCTGGGGTTCCTCTCTTCCCAGGGCTGCGTTTCTCTCCGGGCTTAGCTCCTGTTTCCTCCACAAGGTCAGCTGTAGACGATCAGGCGAACGGCTTGCTTCTCTTCTCCTGGGGCCTTCTTTCCAACATCAAAACTGCTTCTCAAAAACTGCTTCAACTCTGTTCTTTGCCTTGCCTTTTATATTCGATTCCCCACCCACCAAGGGGTGGGGCTCAACGCCCTACTGATGTGGCCTAGTCAACGCCCTAATCATAACTTAATCATGCCCAGATTAACAGATCAGTTTACAAGCATGATCCAATTATATTTTTGGAATTCATAATTACATCAAACTGCCCAACTGTAACAACATCCATTTGTGAAATCTTCATGCTATTGCTGTCTGCAATTTACTTTTTTTTAAAAAAAATCAATTTTATTGATACATATTAATAAAACATGCAATGCATCCAAAGTGTACAATCAATAGTATTTGGTATAATCACATAGTTGTGCATTCATCAATCCAGTCATTACTAGAACATTCTCATTATTCCAACAATATAATAATAAACAAAAAAACAAACAAAAACTCATCACCTTTCAATCTCTCTACGCTTCCCCTGCTGTACATAGCTGCTATCCTGTTTGTAATTTACTTTTTTTTTTGCGGCTTAATTTATTTTTAATAATAATTTTTTAAAAAGATACTTAGATTACATAAATGTTACACAAAAAATATAGGGATTCCCATATGCCCCACTCCCCATACCTCCCACACCCTCCCACATAAACATCTGGAATATTACTCAGCTGTAAGAAAGAATAAAGTGCTAACATACAGAATAACATGGATGAATCTTGAAGACCTAATGTTGAGTGAAGCAAGCCAGGCACTGAAGGATGAACAATACATGACCTCACTGATAAGAATTAAGCAAATTGAGCAGACTCAGAGAGCTATTGTCTGGAAGATAGGTTTACAGGAAATAGAAAGGGAGAAGAAGGTTGTGAGCCAACACCCATACAGACTTTATCATTGTAATTTACTTTTAAAAGGAGGTGGTAATAGTCTGATCATGTTCTTTCATAATCTGTAACAAATGTTCCACAAAATGTAAGATGTTGGTGGAGGGGTGATGTACAGGAATTCTACACATTATGCGTGATTGTTTTGTAAGCTCACAACTTCTCCAATTTAAAAAAAAATGAGAAAAAAAAAAAGGCAAGTGGAAGCCCTTCAGTGGTGACTTACAGACATAAAAGGTAGAAAACTGAAGTATCCTATTTATTCTATCCAGAAGTTTGTTGTGAAGAATTCCAGAAAGAATATCTTGGTCAATTTCTGAAAGCAAGAAATCTCATTTTGGAGTCTATTGTGTGTGGCAATGCACTGTATGGTAAATCCAACACCACCATGTTGAAATCAGTATTTTTGTGCTGCCCCAAACCTGTTCCAGAACAAAATCTCTCAGATATTTAATGTGTCTGAAAGCTTTATTGCCCTCTCATTTCTTTTTCACCTTTTTGTGCCTTCATAAGTTCTTTCACTTGGTCAATCATTAATTAATATTTAACAAGGCTTTTTTTTCTTAGTGCCAAGATCTTCTTTGCTAGTCTAGCCTTTAGGCAGTACTTGAACTCCCCCAACCTTTCTCATTTAAGAAGGCCTGGCTCCCACTGTGGTTTCATTTCTCTAGGGAAATTCATTATAGCAGATGAAATGGGGGGGGGGTATTTCTTTACAAGAGTATTCAATATTTCAGGACTCTCTTACTTTAGCAGTTTCCCTGGTGCATGTAAAATGAGTCTTAATTGAAACGATTATAACTTTTTACAAAACTTTCCAAGCATACATTATCTGAACAAAATGATTATGACTGGACTTGGACTCAGATTTTCCCTTCTACAGCTGTTCCACAAGCCAAACTCTTTATTTGATCTTGGAGTATCCCTTAAAACTCGAGCCTCAGAGTTGATTTTGAAGCTGAGGTGTGCCAAAGAAGGTGATGCAAATGAGGGGAAATATGTGTGTATCAATAAAAGAGGTCAGCTATGACACTGAAGCAATCTCCTGGGCAGAAAGGAAATTGTACTCTGGAAAGCAGGAGCATGTCTCCAAGTTTTCTCTGGTGAAAGAAGACTGATGACACCAATTTCCAATCAAACGAGTTCCTTCCCACCATCCCCTCACCTCCTCCTCTATACCAGGCAGGTGATTTTGGTCAACTATTTTCTTGGCACGAAGCCAAAGACATAAGGGACCCAACCTGTCCATATTCTGATCCCTTGACTTCTTGAGGTGAGGGAAGACTTCCGAGGTTTCTGAGGTTAGCTGCTCGGCACCTAAGCTGAATGGAGCAAACGAAACTTGTAATGTTCTTTCCGTTGCTTAGATTCTTTTCACGACCCCGGGTAGGAACTGTACTTTCCCACAGACTTAAAAGAGAGGATTGGTGACGTTCAAATTCCCGTTCCTGACATTCCCATCCTTTCATTTATTCCACAAGAGTGAAAGATGTATTCCCAGCAAGGCACTGTGCTTTTCTATCCTCTTAGGCCAGGTAGGGAGGGGAGAACCGGGCGCGGGGAACCAGTCTCCTCTCAGGACCACAGAGTTACAATCCTCATCTCTCCTGTTCGCCCATCCCGGTGCCTTTTCTACCAGCTCCTCATCAAATTGATGTGACAGGCTCCTGGCCCAATCCCCTTCCTGGTTCCCAGGCCCTCTGCTAGCACCACACGAGCCATTGGCGGCGGCCGAGGGGCGGAGGGGCCCGGCAGGAGGGGAGGGAGCGCCGGCTTTAGAACGAGAGCCACAAAGATTCCGAGGGGTTGAAGTTGTCTGAGTGCGTTGGTCCGAGGCTGCAGGGCCAGAACAGGGACCCTGCGACTATACGTAAGTGCTTTGTAGGCACGGGCAAGCGCGAAGGAGCGGGTTCCTTCGGTGTGGGAAGGAGTGGGACCAGGGGAGAGCATCTCCGGGAACCTCAGCAGGAACGTGACTCGCACAGACCGGGTGCGGTGTAGAGGAGGTAGGAGAAATTTCAGTCGGAGCCCGCGGGCGCCACAGTGAGTATTCGCAGCTGGGATGGATAAGCACGACGGAGAGTTCCCCAACCCCACCCGCCGCAAACACGTTTTCTCCTATAACTATAGAAGAAGATACTTTCTCACTAGTTGCTCTTAACTTGTTGTCAGTCTTGGGCTGCAGTCTTCGATGTCAACCCTTGTCCTTCCCCCTTCCGTGGCTGCCGCCTTGAAGTGGAAACAGAGCGCCTAACTTTCCTCTGTGGTCCTCCACGCCTGCTAATCCGCCTCCCCTCCCGGACTCAGGAAATCCCAGAGCCGGCCGCCTGCGCAGCCTCCAGCCCCGGCTCGCCCGCCTGGAGTGACTCGGCGGGCTTACGCCGGCTCAGGACGTCGAGAGGGGTGCAGTGGCCTCGGGAAGGAACTAGGCTCCGGTGGCCTGCCTTCCGCCTGCTTCCCTTTCCACTAGCTAGAGCGGCGCGATCGCACCACGTCTCCCTATGAGTAAGCACTTTTTTTTTCTTTCAGTAGCAGAACATCTCCGGGCCAATAGGGCAGTACCTTTCCGTTCTCCTCTCCCCCGACCCCGCGCAGCCTCCCTGCTCCCTTCTAGGCTGCAGCCCCAAGCAAGCGAAGAGGAATGGGAAGGGGGGGTGGTGTGGAGGGGACCTCGCCTCCCTGCCACACACAGCTGCACTTGCCGGTGTTTACTTTTCTCCACCCGCAGTACTTAAGCGCTGTAATGGGAGGCGCGGGGACAGAAACCACCCCCGCCTTGCCTTCTCGCCAGTGTCAAAGTCGCTGCTGTTTCAGTGTGCTGGCGTTTCCGAAGGCCGGGCGCCAAGGCTTGAGAGGATCCCAGCCCGGGAGGTGGAGTGGGTTAATGGTGCCTGACACTTCCCGTAAACGATGCTTCTTGGTGCGCACCTAAAATGTGCAACATACCCAGTGGTGCAGAAGTTTGAGCAGCTTGGGTTGGAGAGCCCCTCCTCTTAGGTTCAAGCAGATGGGATGCTGGGGGCTCTCGACCTGTCTCAAGGGTTGCGTTGCGGAGGGAGGGGAGCATGGTAGGTGGCATTAAAAAGTACTGAGGAGTAAGCACTTACTCCATTTTACTAGAAGTCACGATGTTTGAGGAGCCTGAACTTGATCTTACAGATGCAGTTTAAGGTGAAATGCAGCTAAGTGGCTGAAGTTCCACACGTGCCAATTGGCATCACATGCCCCAAGTCTCTGATGCCCTTAGGGCATGGGCCACGTGACTTATTTTGCATTTAAAACTGGAATTTAATGGCTGAGGCCCACTGTCCAACAACTGCGAAACAAAAGAAGGTGTGGGGGAGGAGTGAACTAGCTTCCACTCAGGGAATTCGACTTGGATTTGGATGAGGGAAACAGAAAGGGAATTTGGTGCTGAGATTTTATTCAAAATAAAAGCAGGAGCTGTTTTTAAATTAAGTGCTTTAAATATGTTCCTGCTGGGAGTTCATAAATCTTCCCTGCTCTGATTCAATCTAGTTATGGCTTTTCTAACTTTCATAATGTTCTAGGAAAACATCATCTTACTATTTCATCCCTAAATGCTCGATTTGAACCCATAACCTATAAGATAGTGTTAAAGAAATAAGGGTCTGTCCATATTCCTTGGTCTGACCTATATTCTAATTGAACTGTTCTCTCTGTTAGGCATCTACTTGAAGGTGATGGATAAGATCATGACCAAAATTAGCCATCAGTTATTTGTGATCTGTAATTACTTGAATCAGAAATCACACACAAAACCAGTAGACACTAAATTTGATAAATTGAGCTGGTTGGGGTTTTGCCTGTCAATGATTTGGTAGAATAATGAGAGGACACAGAAACAACTTTCTGATGTTGACCAATACTGACCCATGCTGCCCAAGTTAAGATTGCTGCTGACAAAATGTGGCCATTTTCCTATGCAGATTATATATTTTGGGGAGTAGAAATGGGCAGAGGAATCTCTGAGATCAGGAGTTTAGAAAAAAAGATTTCTCAGGTATTTACAAATATGGTACACATTCAACCTTGAAAACAACTAGGGCAGAAGCTATAAAAACGAAACTGGAAATATTGGAGAGATATTGGCCTTGTATGCTTTAGCCAAAATCCCTTTTCTACCGCAGCCACCTCTGAATAACTAGGGTGCTCCATTTTCTTGCTGGGCCTCTGTTTCTGAGCCAGAAAACTAGAGCTGCCTTAAAACACATAGTTCTTACCATAAAGCTAGTCTTCTGGCAGATTAGATAGAAATCGATTTAAGCTGCACCTGAGTTACTGGGAATTAACTGCATTAGTAGACAGACCTGCCTAGTGGAAGTGAAGTCATAATATTATTTTAGATTGAACCCTTAGTTAAGTGTTTAACCTTAAAAAATGGGTGGGGGTGGGGGTAAGGGAGGGGGATGAGGTCACAAATATCCAAATAAGTTAAAGTGGTAGAGCAACAAGCTCTTTTTAAATATCATGAAATCGTGACAAAACAGAATCAGCATCAGCCTCTCACACCACAGCATTTCATTGTCTTGGAATACCCACTCACATACCACTTCCCTAAATATTGCTGGCTTCATTTTTCAGTCTTATGACCTATTGAGCCCAATTTTGGGGTAAAATTAGGGCGGGTGTGAATCTAATTCTTATTCTCTATTGTTATATCTAGCAAAACACTATCCCTTTTCTTTACCTCTGAAATGGGGTTGGGGAGCTAAACAAATTATGCTCTGTTTTGACTTTACACAGCAACCAAAACTGAAGTCCAAGGTCTCTAGTCTGCTGCCTTCATTTAGGGTAGCCATTGCTGAAAACTACTAGGCTTATGGCATTTGGGATACAAAGATTAATTATAACCAGTGAATAATATTTTGGGTGAGATTGGTAAAACTCTTCTACAAATAGTTGCATGCATGTTAGATATGACTGTGTCTACTTATTTTGGCACAATGTCAGTTTCCAGGGCATTATCAGAAACCAAATAAAATTTTACTTCTAAGCAAATGGCATGATTGTTACTGAAATTAAAGGAGTGGCTTGGCCATGGTGCTTGAGCACTAAACTGATTCTCTTTGGTAAAACTTACAGGAAAAAAGAAGAAAGGCCACTTGCCATGATTCCATATTTTTGTTTTAGACATTATTTCTATTTGGATATCCAAGAAATTTATTGACATACTATTCCCTTAACACATAAAGGTTAATTCATGAATTTGCTATTGTATTTGATCTGCCCATAATCTAGGTAGAATGTATATGCCAAAGTGTATCTCATTTATGCTGTTTGGTACAGATCCCCAAAGTAGCTGGTATAAAATAGAATTTGAAAATGAACATCTATCAATACGTGACAACTTGGGTATCTGATTTTAGAATCATTTCGTACTTGCTCAAATGACAATTTTTCTTTGGTAAGAAGTTATCCAGAAAGAAAATATTGCATCTGTAAAATAATAAATCCCAGTTTAGAAGAAAACAGCCGGGTCAGGTTTTGAATCTGTGTAATTATTTTAGATAGTGATATACTATATAATGTATGTTCAATGTGCTGGAAATTTCAAAAGATTTCTGGATACATTGCAACATTGGAAGCTCTTTTTTATATCAGTGGTCAGGATTAGCTGTTTTTAGTTATATGAGGGAGCTTTGGTTAAAGTTATGGTTTAGAAATATAAAAAACTGTCAAATCATGAAATGACAATCTCAGGAAAAGGTCTGATTAGATTTGGGCTAACTTATTGACCTTAAGGAGGTGAGGCAATTTGAAAGAACTCACGGTAAGTTTAATATTGAATTTGCTTTATTTTAACACTTGAAAGACAAATATCAGTGAGTATTAGCTATTTTAGGGATGAAAATGCATTCTTGTTCAATGTAAATTAAAATACTAATGGAGGGAGTATATTGATCTTGGACTCAGCTTTAGAAACTAGGTTTTAGACCTGGCTCTGCCACTGATTTTGAGAAAGTCACTTAAAATTATACTGACAGCTAACATTAATTGAGTGCATATATGTGTCAGGGACTATGTATTATCACATAAATAAATTGGGAGGGTGGCTCAAGTTATTAGTTTTTTGTTTTTTCTAATACTTATCTGGTTTGCTTGGTTACCTTTATGTTAATTTTTCAAATTTTAACACAAACTGGAATGAACCAAGCTAAATACCTT
Source organism: Cabassous unicinctus (assembly GCA_029593785.1). Taxonomy (NCBI): domain Eukaryota; kingdom Metazoa; phylum Chordata; class Mammalia; order Cingulata; family Chlamyphoridae; genus Cabassous; species Cabassous unicinctus. Next base: position 16,652 of record JAQZBX010062683.1, read on the forward strand.
CTTAGCAAATTGCTGACTACTGAGGGAGATGGTCATTAGCAGTTCATTCCATGACTAATGTTTAAAATATAGAGGCACCATATATATCATTCTAGGTAGGGGTTTTTTGGTATATTAAACCTAATGGTTTTAAAGTATGAAAAAGCTTAATTTTTCTTAACAGTTTAGAAATTTGTTTTATGGTAAAAATG
>JAQZBX010062684.1:0-16840 GCA_029593785.1 Cabassous unicinctus
CTGAGCTTTGAAAGGAAATCTCCAAAGAGGGGCATGTTGGTGTGGTGTCAGAGCAATAAGATGGTGCCTCTGAGGAGGAATGGCCTGGTGTGGGGCTTCAGAGCTGAGCAGTATGAAGAGAGTATCCTCCCAAGATGGGAGGCCCCAGAGCCCCAGCTGGGATATGAGGACATCTTTGCAGAGCAATGATCTAGGCCTGGGTGTCAAAACCTGAGCCGGGTGAGAAGGGCATGCCCACAGAAGGGCAGCCTGGTGAGGGGAGGCAGCCTGCGTGCGGTAAGGGCGATGTCCACCAGGGGGCAGCTTGACATGGAAAATCAGAGAGGAATGAGGGAAAGGAGGGCATCCCCCACCCGGGGTGATCCAACATGAGGAGTCAACCTCAGTGTTGTGAGGTGGGTGTCCATGAGGAGGGGCTGGTCGAGCATGAGGTGTCAGAGCCTGAGCAGGGTAAGAAGTTGTCCACGTGAAGGAGACCAGAAGGAGTCAGAAGCCAAGTGCAGTGAGGCAAAGGTGTACAGAGAGGAGGGGGCAGCAGCAGTAATGAAGCTTGGCTAATACCAGTGGGATTGAACAAATAAGTAAATAAGTATAATTGAAGCCAACACCCTCACTGTCAGAGAAGGGAGTTACAAATAGGGAAAGATAGAAAACTAAAACCCTGTGGTGCTGTATTGGAATTGGAGGAAATGGTATAAACAATGGTTTCAATGGTTTCCAATATATATAGGTAGCTATATGTGTGTATAAAAATATACATATTCCCTAGCTTTGTCCAAGCCTGAGAACTGCAACATCTCAATAGCAACGATTATATTTAGTACCCAGATCTTAGTTTCTAAATATCATTCTCTGCTAAAAGGAACCAGGATAACTTGGAGAAATGATTGTTCCCATGGCTGGGGCAAGGGAAGCACAAAAAAAGCCTGAAACATCATATACCAGAAAGCAAGGAAGTATGTCAAGAATGAGGGGGACATGTCAAGAAAAGGAAAAAACAAACAAACAAACAAAAAACAAAACAGAGAAGTCTACTTGAAGGGGCTCCCCCTGGTCAAATCAAAGAGAATTTTAGCATCAAAGTAAATAATGATAGTAATATTATAATCCATTGAATAAAATAGGGAACAAGTCATATAAATTGATAAATGAATAAATTGACAATTGATGAGAATAGAATATTTACATGCTTTCAAAGTACTTCCCCACAAAATATTCATTAATTATAAAGGAAGAAAACTAACATTAGAGTTGACAAGCATGGCAGACATCACCTTAATCAAGTATTAAAGTAAATGCCATCAGCAAGAGGACAATGTAAACTGTGTACCACCTGCTAGTACGTAATGAGAAAAACACAGCCTCACCTCTGTGATATCCCTTCCAAAGGTGTATAACCTGAACCCAATCATAAGGAAACATCAGACAAACCAAAATTGGGGAATATCATATAAATAGCTGTCTTGTAATTGTCAGAAGGGTCATGAAAATAAAGGAAAGATTGAAGATCTGTTTTGGCTTAAAGGAAACTAAAGAGATGTCACAATTAAAAGAACTCATGGTTCTGAATTGCTTCCTTTTGTTCTAAAAGACAGTATTAGAACATTTGGCAAAACTTGAACCTAGAGATTAAACGGTAATAATGTATCAATGGTAATTTTCTGATTTTGATGGTAGTGTGTGGTTATGTAGGAGAATGTCCTGGTTTTATGAAACATACTCTAAGTATTAGTGGGTGATGGGACATCAGGTTGGCAATTTACTCTCAGATGGTTTAAGAAAAAAATATTTTTTTGTACTGTACTTGCAACTTCTCTCTAAATTTGAGAGTGTTTCAAAAATGTAGTCCCATCATATGGAAGGTATTCATGAAATAATATTTTAGGTACACTATTTGATGCTGTCAAGAGTGCCATAAAAAAGAATTCTCACAGATTTCTATTGGTAGTATCCTTCTTCCGAAGTTCTTTAAATGTTATTTCCCTTCTGAGAAAAAAAGCCTAATAAAATAATCTAAACTTCAAAATTCAGAATATTTTCAATGCACAAAGATATTCACAGTAGCATACTTTATGAAAGTAAAAACTTAGATCAACATAAATGTCTAATAATCAGGGATTAGTTAAGAAAATTATGGAGCATAAATTCAATGGAAAACTTTGCTACTCTTAAAATTATTTATTTATGTATGTCTTAACATAAAGAAATGCTATTAAATACTGTTAAGTGAAAAGGGCAGAATAAAAAAATTTATAAAAGCAAGCACAACCCAAAATAGAAGCATGAAAATAAATACAAAGGAAACATGCAAATACCGATAATACCTATCTTTGGATGGTGGGACAAGGACAACTGTTTTTCCTTCTTTATGCTTTTCTATATTTTCCAGGATCCTTTAAAGAATGTGTGCTTTCTTAAAATAAGGGGAAAAACTATTTAAAGTAGAAGAAATATTATTTCTTTAACTTACATTATATCCTATTTATAATAATATGAAACCCACATTATTTGTTCAGAATTTCCTATTTCATTTTCTTTGGTTGAAAGTTCTGGATTTCAGTTCAGCTATAAAGATGGGGACTATTACAACATGCATTTCCAAACAATAGTTTTAAAAAAGAAGTCTGGCACAAAAGGACAAATACTGTATGAATGCATTACTATGAACCAAATATATTATGTAACATATTGTTTGCCTCAAAAAAAAAAATTATATGTATCCAGTACATTTAATAGAGAAATGTATGTACTTATTCATCTGTGTTTACTTTTTAGTTTTTAATTATTTATATTTTCAATTATTAAATGTACAAAATTAAAAAAAAAAGAAGTCTGGGCTCATAAGCCTAGCAAACTACTTGATTTTCTGCTTCTCATAGAAAACATACGTTTCACTCTACAATTCAGCCTCAGAATTAATTGACTCAAAGTCTGTGCTAACACAACTCTGCCATCTAAAATGGAATCCTTCAGATAAAGAACAAGCAAGCTCTACAGTATTTAATTTGAAATATGTATTCCACATTATAGTCTGGTTTCCCTCAGTCCTTTCTAATGAATTAAAATGGCTCGTGGCATTATTTGCTAACTCTTTGGAGGCAGGAGGAGATACTGAAGAGTTGTTTGAATTTATTTCTGTTGACTTATTCTACAATATATTACAAAACTGTTCTAAGATTGCTTACACAGTCAAGTTGAACTAAAAGTGATTTTTATTTTAAAAAGTGGGTTTAGGGGAACAGGTGTAGCTCAATGCTTGAGTGCCTGCATCCCATGTATGAGGTCTTGGTTTCAATCCTCAGTACCTCATTAAAAAAAGAGTGAGTTTGGCAGTGTGGTATAAAATAAGCACCATTCTGGTCTTCCATCTTGAGAACTTGTGACAAATTTAAAAGTAGTGGAAGATAAAATGAAAAAACAAAAAATAAAAGAAGTGGAAACTTCAAGTAATTAGAATAGAAACTATCCATAAATTGTGACATATTTGATATGTACATAATACCAAAGCCACACTGCAAAATCGGAACTTTATTTCCCATTGGAGCTGTGAAAGTAATTCATCATCTATAAGCTAGGCAGACCTAAAAGATGGTGGAGACTTGATTACCCAGGAATATAACATTTATATGTAAGGAAACAGCCTTTGACATTTTATTTATGTCCACTGCAATCCTTTTAGCAAAGAGAGAGGACCATGAAAGAAGCAAGGGGAAGTACAATTCTTTTATACTTTTCAGCTTCTGATTGGGCTCAAATAACACAGAATGGTTTGAAAAATGTTCCAAGTAGATGATAGGAAAGTCAACTACACTACACCAAATCAGTATGGAAATGAAAGATGAGTATCCATTTGTTTTATAAATTTGTCAGCTTCTTTTCTGATAACTTAGCCAAGCTTTATAGGAGACCTTCTACAGCTGCCCTTTCACACTGCTTGGTGGTACACTCACTTGAAATGAGCCTACTGAATTCTCTTGCTTCCTTTCTTAGCAAAATGATCTTTTGCTAACAGGGCTTTCTATTTGCATAGCTTTATGTCTCTCAAAGGAACACACACCATATTGCATATAAATTAGGAGTTTTATAGTATGCATTCAGGGACCTTGATTTATGGCAGGACTCCATTTCAACTCTATTCTGGCATGTCTGGAAGCAGTACAAGAGGTGAGCTCTACAGAGGCTAGCAGAAAAAGCTCAAAGGAGAGGTCAAACAGGCTTCCAAGGTCAGAATGCCTTTGTGAGAATGCCACTTCATCCAGTAATGAGTACAGCTGCTGTTTTGAGACTGGCCACTGTGACTGTGTGATGCTACTCAGTCAAGTGTCTCTTAGTAATATAAAAAGTGGCAAAGTGCAACCTGGTCTTGCATAAGCCATCTACTTTGCTTTACTCCAGTCTGATCAGCATCAAAATGAATAATGCAATTGAATAATGCAGTTCTCTTTCCCTATCTTATAGTTAAATCATTTTTCTTCTCAAAACACTTGGTGCATTTAGGCAATTTTTTCAATAATGGTCTTTGCAACAAGACTATTAGCAATGAGTCTCTGAGGATTCTCTAATAATTTTATATTCATTACTGTTTACTCCATGTATTTCTGTATTTTTTTTACAAAGATGAACAGAATAGGCTTCCAATCTCTAAAGTCATTTCATCTTATTTAAAGCACTAATATTACCTATAAGTACGTGACTCCATAAATTATAAAAACTGAATAGGACATGACCATAAAATTGGAGGGATCTCTGAAAAACCTGGTATTACTGAACCTGCTCTTATAAGGCTTCCATTCTCTTTTTTTCCATTCTTTTTAAAATAAGCAAAAATAGAGGCCCTTTAAGGAAATCATGTTATGTTCCTGATAGTCTTGAATACTGAATAATATTGAAGGAAAAATATTTACCATAATAAGAGCTCTCTTTTCCATGCACCTTAGAAGAAAGCATGTGATGAATTTGTGGGATTACTGAAAGAGTCTTCCTTACTATTACCATTAGTGATATTCAAAGATTGAAATTGAAATAAGCAACTTACTGGAGATATTCCTGACTTAATTGAAGAGTTAGAGCATCTCTCTCAACTCAGAAAATAAGGGAGCAGCTTTTAAAATAAAGATATTTCATAGAACGTAAACAGAGAGTTCTTGCCCATGAAATGAGTTTTTTAAAAAAAATGTGTTCACAGTATTAGAGATTGGTTCATATATAAAGAATCCTGCTCATGCTGTGCAAGATTACACTTGTGATGATTTAGGAGCTTTGAAGATGCAGAATGTTGATTCTGAAAGACAAAGGGCCTAATATTAGAACCTAGATCCTAATATCAGAATCTAGATCTACTAATATCAGAATCTAGCCCCAGGAAATGTGTAAGCAGCCCACAGTACTTCCCAATGAATAATCTTGGTTGTATATATGATAATCCTAAGAGGTCTAGGGAAAGATGCTCCAGCATACAACAATATTTGCATGTATGGCCACAGGTGCAGGATAGAAGTCAATTAATGTCACAGTATATTAATCTTCAGTAACGATTTACAATGCTTTCTTCCCAGAGACTTTGTTACAGCTGTTTAGGAGATCTCGCTAAATACTGGTGTCAAAAACATTTGTATGGGAAGCAGCTGTGGCTCAATTGGTTGGGCTCCCGTTTACCATATGGGAGGCCCCATGTTCGATTCCTGAGGCCTCTTGGTGAAGACAAGCCAGCCCGCACAGTGCAGCGAGCTGGCACAGCAAGATGACCCAACAGAAGGAGACAAGCAGACACAGGGATAAAAAAATGCAAAGCAAATGGACACAGCGAGCACAAGCAGCAAGGGGGGGATAAATAAATAAATCTTAAAACAAAACAAAAAAAAACCATTTATATGATAAGAAAGTATCAACCACATATTTATCAACAGATTTCCAGGTATTCAGATCTTTGGTGGTCAACTAGCCATCTCTACTACAGCAACTCCAGTGTAAGTTTCTCTAAATTCTGTTGAATTGGAGAGGCAGTGGTTAAGAGTCAGACTGTCTGACTAGAATCCTGGCTCTGCTGTTTACTGGCTGTGCAACCCTGGAAAGATTGGCCAACTCTAACCTCTCCGCTCCTTAGCTACCTCAGCTGTAAAATGGGGATAATATTATTCAGAGGTTTGAAGAGACTCACTTTAAACCACTTGGATCTAGCATGTGGTTAGCATTCCGTAAGTGTTAGCTATTATTATTATTCCTCTCACAGAGTCTGCTACAACCACCCTGAGGTAGGCTCAAAAAGGCTCAGGAACCTGTAGTCTTTATTGCAGCTTGGCCCAGGGATAAGCAGCTGATTCAGGTATGAGAGCTCTGCCCAACAGAGGTGGCCATAACTGAATGAATAGGCCAATATTTTCCCCTGTAAAAAGTTGCATGAATAACACACAGAGTACAACAGCAGTTTGTTGTGGGCCTAGAATTCAAAAAATGAAAGGATAAAATGCAACAAATTACCCAGAGAAAAGACAATGATCAGAAACCGTGAGACAAAAAAAGCCAAGCATAGTCAAAGGCCATGAATGGCAAAGGCTAAGAAAGACAATGGAGAGAAATCAGTTCATTACTCAGTAGCAGAGAAACAGCTACAGACTGTAGCTGAGTCATCAGAATGGTACAGGACTGCAATCTAGAGCCACAGCAGCATGAGAACACAATGGCAAGAGCTGCTAATATCTCACATGACCTTCCAGATTCATTCCAGTGTGTGCACAGATGGGGGAAAGAGAGGGCTGGCTGTAAATTAGATATTTGACTTCCTTATTTTAAATCCCCTTTACTTAAGATTCCATAGCATGTCATTTTGCATGTAATTTGAAACAGCCTGACTGCCATCACAACCACTGTGATTCCTTTGGAATTCAGAAAAGAACTTGGTGCTTTTATCTTTTCTGATAAGAACATTTAGACATGTTCTTAATCATTATATGCACTCCTGTGGGTGTGAACCCATTATAAATAGGATGTCTTGAAGATGTTATTTTAAATTAAGGTGTGGCCCAATTTAGCCCTAGGTACCCTATGCCTCCCAAATGCCTGCTCTTTCCCTATCCTCTGCTCTGTGGGCCAAGGTTTCTGCCTCAGTTTCCCTGCCTGATGATACAGTTTTAAAGCTCAGCCTTTTGACATGAAAGCCAGAAAGTTTCCCAAGCAACTTCAATATCAATGCTTATTAAAGATTTCACCTTAAAGAAGAAAGCACAGACTTAGATACCTATTTAAATGAGAGGAAGAGAAAGGGAAAAATAAAGAGAGATGAAAGATAAAATATTTTAAACTATTTTTGTTCTCAATTTTTTTCTTTTTGCCTTGTTACCTGGAAGCTCAGTTTCAAGTCCGCACAGCAATTATAGATCATTAGTGCTAGAATAGTGACTACTTTATTTTTCTTAAAATTCTAATTTCTGATTTCCATTCTCATTTTATTAACTTTATTACATATATCCTTTTGTAAACAAATATGTTTTTCCTACATATTCAAATCAGTATTGATTTTTTTTTTTAACTGATAAAATTTATTCAGGTGTGTGGGTGTACTGAAGGTCTAGAAGATTGCAGGAACAGCGACATACTCAAGCTCCCAGGACTCAAGCAGATGGGAACATAGTTTGAGATTCTTCAGGATATCCAGCAGTTCTAGTGACTGTGTAAGCTTAACAACCCCCACTGTGTGCTCCACCACAACAGAGGCCAGCTACTCCCTGGGTCTGATTGTCCTGCTCCAGATGCCACCAAGAAACTGACCCTCTGTTCTTTATCTCAAAATAATGATATCTGCTTGGTTAGCATCTCCTTATTCTTGGCTTCTCCTTCTTACAGGCTTCTGTCTTAGTTTGCCAGGGCTGCTATGACAAATACCACACAGTGGTTTGGCTTAACAACAGAAATTTGTTGGCTCACGGTTTGGGAGGCTAGAAGTCCAAAATCAAGGCATCAGCAAGGCCATGCTTTCTCCCTGTAATGTGTTTTCACAATCCTTAGGGTTCCTTGGCTTACATTTCTGCCTTGTCACATGGTAATGTCTTTGGTTTCCTCCTGTGACTTTCTCTGACTTCTGGCTTCTCTTTGTAAAGCCTCCAGCAATACAGATTAAGGCCTACCCTGATTCAGTTTGGCCACACCTAAATAGGATCTTAAAAGACCCTATTCACAAATGAGTCCATACCCTGACTCACCTTAACATATTAAAAGATACTATTTACAAATGGATCACACCCACAGGAATGTGGGTTAAGTCTAAGAACATATCCTTTGTAGGGGTACATGATTCAATGTACCATAGCATCTACTAATCACCTTTTCTCAGTGTTTGTCTTTCAGTTTTTACCTTTGCTACCAGTGGAACACCTCCCAAAGAAAAGTGATAGTCATCAGACACTCATCCCTATTTGACAGAGTTTTCCTGATTAACTGACAGGCCATTGGCTGAACCATGAATTGGCTTTCCTTGTATCTGATACATATCTTTTATGGTTAAAGTGACGGGGTCATTTTATATAAGAAAATAATTATATGTAGAAGTAATGCTCTAAAAAGAACTATATGGAAAAACCTCTCAGAATTCTGAGGCTTGGCTTGTTCAGGATTGCTGGTAAAATTAGGGTAAATAAACCAAGTATTACTCTCAGAATATAAGTATATTCAACCTTTCTGGAAAGCAATTTGCAAAATATGTCAAAAAAAAAAAAAAGAAAAAGAAAAACACCTCAAAATGTTTATAAAGATTTCCCCAGCCAGAATTCTATGGAAATAATACAGAAATACTACAAAGATTAACAAAAATAATTGCTTGCAGCATTATTTATATATGGGCAAACAATAAAAACATCCCACAAATATAAAAATACTAAATAAATTATGAATCATAGATATGATAGACTATGATTAGGTAGTCATTAATAAGTATATATATATAAAGTATTTATTTCAATGACATAAAAAACTGTATATGATAAAATGTTTTAAAAACATTTTAAGGGGAGCAGGTGTGGCTCAAGTGGTTGAGCACCTGCTTCCCACATGGGAGGTCGCAGGGTCAGTTCCTGGTGCCTCCTAAAAACAAAAAGACAAACAACGAGCAAACAAATGAAAAAACCAACTCAGGGGAGCCGATGTGACTCAGTGGTTGAGCACCAGCTTCCCACATACAAGGTCTGGGGTTCAATCCCTGGCCCCAGTATCGCTAAAACAAACAAACAAACAAAAAACATTTTAAAAGCAGGTTTGAATATTAAGAGGTTATTGTTAATTTTTTAAAAATTGTAATAGTGTTGTAGCCATTTTTCAAAAAGTCCTTATCTTTTAGAGATATATACTAACATATGTATGCATAAAATGAAATGAAGTATGGGATTTGCTTTAACTTTTTTAAACTTTATTTTGTTTATTTAATTGAAAATATAAACAATTAAAAAGAAAAACAGTTGAATAAAAACATGCATTTCTCAATTAAAAGTACTGAATACATATAAAATTTTTTTTGAATCATACAATATGTTACACAATATATTTGGTTCACAGTAATGCAGTCATACAGTATTTGTCATTTTGTGTCTGGCTTGCTTTGCTCAACATAATGTCCTCCAGGTTCATCCATGTTGTCATATGCTTTATGACTTCATTTCTTCTGTCAGCTGCATAATATTCCATTGTGTGAATACACCATTAGTTTGTTTATCCATTCATCCTTTGATGGACACCTGGGTTGTTTCCAACTTTTGGCAACCCTGAATTATGCTGCTATGAACATTGGTGTGTAGATGTCTGTTCATGTAGATTTGCTTTAAAATAATATGAGAGTTGTGGAAAATAGTTGGGGATAGAGTCAATAAGAATGACCATGATTTATTAGGTTGGTGCAAAAGGAATTGTAGTTTTGGACCATGAATTTCAAATCATTATAACTTGGCTCAAACACATCTTTATTAATCAAAATAGGAAACATTACAATCAACACATTTTTGCCAACAAGAAATAAGTTTGTTTATTACTGTAGCATAAAAATCCATGCTTCGGGATTCAACAAACTCTTGGAAAGCATTTTCTGCATCCTGCTGGTTGTGGAAGTGTTTTCCCTGCAAAATGTTGTAGAGATGCTTGAAGAAGGGGTAGTCGGTTGGTGAAAGGTCACGTGAATATGGTGGATGAGGCAAAATTTCATAGCCCAATTTGTTCAACTTTTGAAGTGTTGGTTGTGCGACGTGCGGTCGAGCATTGTCATGGAGAAGAATTGGGCCCTTTCTGTTGACCAATGCCAGCTGCAGGCATTGTAGTTTTCAGTGCATCTCATCGATTTGCTGAGCATACTTCTCAGATGCAATGGTTTCACTGGGATTCAGAAAGCTGTAGTGGATCAGACCCGCAGCAGACCACCAAACAGTGACCACGACATTTTTTTGGTGCAAGTTTGGCTTTGGGAAGTGCTTTGTTGCCTTGAAGGATGAAATGATGGATTCTTTTGTTTTTCTCTTTTTTTTTGGTTGTTCTAGGTATTGCTATCCTCTGCTGAAGGTGCTGCTGCTAATTCCACTCTAGCACTGGGGAAGTGGATACAGGTTTCCATAGAATACTTTGTCCCAGTTATGGACACTGGCCTTTTTCTATTTCTCCACATCTTAACTGAAACCAAGTTAAAATCTTTTAAGAGGCTTGACTAAAAATTGGGAATAAACAAACAGAACAGAACAGAGAGAACAAACAGAAAAATAACTTAAAACAACTACACAGAATAAGAGAAACAAAAAGAAAAAAAGTAAATTAAAAAAAACAACACAAATTTTAAAAACTAGAAAAAAAGAAAAACAGTTACGCAAACCACACCTAACTTGGGAATCCTACTGAACCAATTCCTGGCCTCACAACTGACCTGTCTCCCCCAACCAGAACCACATCAGTGCCCTCTGGATCTTGGAGTCTACATGAAACACTCTTAACACCAGAAAAAAAGGAGGTTCTTTCCTCCATCTTCTGCAAAGTTTCATCTCCCTTAAATCCTTATTTCCTGCCCTTGAGATTTCCTAGGATAAATGACAGTAAGAATATATTTGTAGCAGTTTGAGATTGTTTATGAATTCCAAAAACAGATATTGGATTGGGTTTGTAAACTGGTCTGTTCCTCTGGACATACTAGAGTGTATTAGATTCAGAGGTTTCACTTTTACTTTATTAAATCAAGATTAGGGCTTTTATTTGACCACGTCATTAGGGTGTGCAGGGTTGAGCCCCCACTCCCTTGGTGAGGATAAAACAGACTTTCACACAGAAGTAAATACTTGGAGAAGGATAACACAGAGACTTTAGTTTTGGACGCTGGAGCCCTGGGGAGAGAGCCAAGCTGTTCGCCAGATAGTTTGCAGCTGAAGAGACCAGAGCCCTGAACAGCTGAGAAAGTCTGGAAAGACACAAGCCCTGGGGAGAGAGACAAGCCTTATGCTAACCTACTGTTGAAAAACAGAAGGAGCTGGGACCATGGACCCTTAAGAGGAAGAGGAAGGCTAAACCCTCGCAGAGACCGGCAGCCATCTTGCTCCAACAGGCGGTCAATGACTCCAGGTGAGAAATTACCTCTTATGGTACCTTGAGTTGGACTCTTTAGGGCCTTGTGACTGTAAGCTTCTACCCCAAATAAATACCCTTTTTAAAAGCCAACAGAGTTCTGGTACTTTGCATCAGCACCCCTTCGTCTAATACAATTCTTTCCGTTTAGGGATAACTACCCCCACTTATACAGACATGATTTGTCCCCCGTAACCTCTATAAAGCAATGACCAAAGAGTTCAAATTGATACATTTCCTCAAGTATGAATTATTTAATCTTAAATATCTTAGACATCATAGCCTGTGACAATAAATTGCAATAATACTTTTTATTTGTCTCCAAATTATTATGGCACAAATTCCCAATTGGCCCCCTTCAAGTGTCCCCGACAGTTCTGATGATAGCTTCCTGATCATTAGATTGTTTTATGTTTTATATATCCACTTGCCCAGCTTCCACTAGCTTGTGGATACCAACAAGGTCACAGTAAGAAGAATAACCCAGTAGTCACTAGCTCATGCCATCACAAGTGTAATATAATACACAAGTTCCCTTTTGAAGTCTCACTTTCTTGAGGTGTTTCAGGCATCTTCAATGTTATCTTACATATGCTTACAAACAAATCCCAATTTAGCTCACTGGAACCTGTAGCCCTTCCACCAGTTCAGTACTTTCCTAACAAAATCTGGTCCTATTCAGCTGGCATGGCAATTTCTGCTGGGTTGTACTGATCTTCTGAGAGACCTCTGGATCACCTTATGAGGCTCCTCCGAGCACCAAGTTCCCTCCAGACATTGCTACTGTTCCAATGGGCATGTCAGTGTCTGTGTCTGCTACTCCAGGCATGGCAATTCTTACTGGTCTTGGCCACTGCTCTGCCTGGCAGTATCTCTTGCTAAATTGTGCCTTCACCACCTCCCCTTAGCAAGCACCACCAAAAGGGCACTGAAGGAAGGATGCTTCTCTCCCTGTCCGGTTCAATTCTGATAGGAAGAATCCCAACCCATGGTGCTGGTATTTTACAGACTTTGGCGAACCTGCACTTTCAAGTTTTACTTACAGCCCATTCTGTCCCTAGGGGAGAGACCTACACAGGAGACTTGTAAATGAAATGGAGCTGAAAGATAGCCAGCAGGCTGCCCACAGAGCACTATTCTCTTCCAACAAAGGTTCTTTTATAAACTCAAGTTCATAGTTTCCTCAGTCTTGTTCTTTCTTCAAGATGATTTCTTCCAAGAGACAACTTTGTCTTCATGCAAATGGTTCCTGGTGGGCCCACCCTACCAGTTTACTACACACCCTTGCTCATATCTGAAACTTACCTATGCTTTAATACTGTTTGCTATTTTGTTCCTTCCCAGTTCTACTTGCCATGTTAGAAGGATGTCTTCAAGAAAGGCTGCACAAATGCATATGCTCTTTCCACCAAGAAACAGAACTGAGGCATCCCTATAGATATTAGCAAATGATAGCATAGTGACAGAAAACACTGTAGCTATGAGAGAAACAAAACCCACTTCCATCATGTCAGAGCCAACTGCTTTGTCGAGTATGTGTAATTAATTATAGACTTGCCAGGTTTCAGCAACATTGCAGAAATTGTTTGACAAATAATAAATCACTGAAATCCAAAATCTTAGGATAATTTAGAAAGCTGTTAGTAATTCACAGGACTGAAGAACAAAGAAAATAAAGATGAAATTTATCATGATAACCCATGGAAAGTGACAAAATCAGATTTGCTTAGAACAAGTTATTTATCCAAATTGAACAGAATTAAATGAGAAAATAAAATGAAGTGTTGAAATAGTTTTGTTGAGAAAATATTAGAAGAGTTTATTGGGAATTCAGGAATGGTTTACCATGAACTAGGTAAAAGTTAACTGCAAATGTGATTCTAATAATAAATCACTAATATAGCTCATTAGACTACTTCTTTATTGAGTTTACATATTTCTTTGGTTTCTGTAGCACTTGTTCATTGTTTGCTTGCTTGATTTTTATATCTGTACATTTTTAGAAGAGTATGTTTTCACAGTATACACTTCAAAATAGTATGATAAAAGAATAAGCAAATGAATGATTGGTATATGTAAAAGAAGAAATGTTTTCCTTAAATATTTTGATCAGTGTTCTTGAGGCAGCATAGCAAAGTGGCTCGGAGCATAGACTTGAGCCAGACTGTCTTAGTTTGCCAGGGCTGCTATGTCAAATACCACAAACTGGTTGGCTTAAACAACGAGAATTTATTGTCTCATAATTTTTGAGGCTAGAGGTCCAATGTCAAGGTATTGGCAGACCATGTTTTCTCTGAAATCCTTAGTATTCTGGTGGTGGTCCAATCTGTGTCACCATCACATGGCAATCTGTCTCTTTCTGTTTCCTATTCCAGTTTCTACTTTTTGTGTCCAATTTCCTTGGCTTATAAGGATTTCAGCCATATTGGATTTAAGCCCACCATCATTCAGTTTGGCCACATCTTAATTAATAACATATTCAGAGATCATATTTACAAATGGGTTCATACCCACAGGACTGAGGATGAGGACTTGAACATATCTTTTGTGGGGGACATGAGTCAATTCTCAACACCAACCATCTGGGTCCAGATTATGACTCTGGCTTGTTAGCAGTGTGAACCTATAAAGTGTACTTAATATTTCTGTGCCCCAGTTTCCTCATCTGAAAATGAGAATAATAATTGTGCCTATCTCATAGGGTTGTAGTAATAATTAGATGAGCTATCAGATGTAAAGTTGTTAGAACATTGCCTGGCATATAATAAAAGCAATAAGTGATTTCTATTATTGTTCCTTTAACTTATGTATGAATAATCTTCATTTTAAATTTTAAAAAAACTTTACATAATTTTGCACTTTCAAAATTATCTGTCATTAATTTGATTTACATAAGCTAAAGAGTAAATTTAAGAAATATTCAGGCTAGAAAATGCCATGTGCTGAAGAGAAAAATATTGAGATATCGTCAAAATGAGATGAAAGAATTTTGAAGTTTGGGGAAAATTTGTGTAGCAGGAGACAGTGAAAGACCTGCTGATGAGCAAGACAAAAAGTAGAGGTGAGAAATCCCAAATTACAAAGAGAATAAAGGAAACCAAAAATAAAATATTCCTAGTTGACACACCACAGGTTAGGTCACCATATAAATTTGATCTTAACAAAAGATGTCAACTCAATCTATTGGAGATTTTTTTTTTCCTATGGGACCATTTTTTCTAGTTCTTAAATGGATGCTGTGAACAAACACTTATGGTGCCTCCATCACATCCCTTAGGCCTATCTCTGATATCTGTCACAGCTCTGGTAGAGAGTTACATGCAAGTTCAGACTCAAACTGATTGAGTCCCACCACATGCTCCCTGTGTGTGTTCTGCTTCTGTTTCAGGGCCTGAAGATGGAGATGCTTGCTTGGCCAGCAAACACACAGGGGCTACCACTCGACAGAGCTTCGTCATTAATGCTGTTGTCAATTGCCATTTATCATTAAACTGATTTTGTTGTGCTTTCTTGTAGTTAAGTTCAGAGAAAAATAATATCTTTCTCCTACCCATATGTTATATGTTTCTGGAAAAAATAAAAAGCAGCATTTTTCTTTTTTTGCTGTGAAGAATATCTTATTATACGTTGGCTGCTTCACATATATATGTGACCTGTCTTGTCCTGAAGGTATTTGAGTTTCTGGGCCAAGTTTAGAAACCTAACTTAAGTCAAACTACATAGCAAGTCAAGTCAACTATCTTAGTTTGCCAAACGGCTGCCGATGCAAAGTACTGGAAATGTGTTGGCTTTTATAAAGGGGATTTATTTGGGATAAAAGCTTACAGTTCCAAAGCCATGCAATGTTCATATCAAGGCATCAGCAGAGATGCTTTCTCATCAAAGTCAGCCACTGGTGATCCTGGGGTCTTGCCACGTGGTGAAATAAGATGGCGGCCAATCTCTGCCACAGTCCCTGCCTTCACCCTCTGGGCTCACCATCTCCTGGAGCCCAGCTGTGGGTGACAAGCACAGGACTTGTCCCTTTCCAGGCCTCCTCTTTCTGACTTGGCTGCTCTGCTTTCTTCCCGAGTTCAGCTCCGGAGTTCAGCTGTGGGCTATCAGGCATATGGCTCGGCTCATTTCCTCAGCCTTCAATTGTTCTGTGGTCCCAGGTCCCCAAGGGCCTCTTTCCATGCCTCTATTGTCTGCTGATTTCAGACTTGGGGACCTCTCTCAGCTTCTCAGGCTTCTCTGCCTTTCTGCAGCTGTAGGCAAACCTGGAGTCCTGTCTCTCTCTCTCCTTTCTCTCACATGGCAGGATCAAAATGGCAGCTTCCTTTTTCTGTGTGTCATTTATATAAGGCCCCAGTAAGAGGGTGGAGACTCAACCTGAGTCATGTCTCACTGAAGTAGTCCAATCAAAAGGGCCCCACACCCACAGGAATGGATTAGTTCTAGAACATAATTTTTTCTCTTTGGGTTTCATAAAAGAACTTCAAACTGTCACACCAACTATTATCTTGGTAGACGTATAAAAAAAGAATGACTTCAGATGAATGCCTGTAGTACTTCATCATTAAGTATGGCATTGGCTCTTGGCTTCAGGTAAATAATTATCATCTAGAATAAATATTCTATCATCTAGAATAGCTGGCAATTCTAGTTTGAATCTAAGGTGGACACTGGATTTTTATTAAATATATTTTCAGTAGTTATCTAGATGAATTTGTGAACTTTTTCCTCTTTTTGTGTTGTTGTTTCTTTAAGGTGTGTACTTTTATTGAACTGGTCTCAAGTCACTGTACAGGTAAGCCCTGGCTGCCTCTGCAACACAACCAACTCCCAGGGAGACCAAAAGCCTTTATACATCTAAAGGTAGGGGACAAAAAGGGGGCCACGATGGCTGACCATTCAAAATAAAAAATGAAAGAGCTAGTATTAAGGCAGAACACTAAAAAAAATTGACATAATTTACACTAAAGCAATGGTGTCACCCTCCCCTGTGTGAATGTGGGCAAGGACATTAGGGAGAAGCGGGCAGCTTTTGGAAAAGCAAGGAACTTCCTGTAACAATGCATCTCACGTATTTGGAATGACTATTAAAAAAAAAAAAAAGAACAATGTACAATCAACATCCTTGGCCAATTTTGTAGAATTTTGGGGATGTTTTCTCCAACCTACTGCTGTCACCTTCATCATCCCAGTTTTTAAATCCTGAGTCAAGCACCAAAAAAAAAAAAAAAAGGCCAAAACAAACAAACAAACAAACAAATAAAGCCATGCC
>JAQZBX010062685.1:0-16842 GCA_029593785.1 Cabassous unicinctus
GAAAGAGTTGACCCCTGTGTATCTACTTTGACACCATCTGCACAGATGTCTTGGTAGTAATAATAATTTGGCAATGCTCCTTCAAAGTTTATAACAAATGTTTCAGAACAACAAAAGGTGTTGGTGGTAGGGTGATGTATGGGAGCCCTGAATGATAATATACAGGTTTGTTTTGTAAGTTCACACCTTTTAATATGCACATATTGGTTATGTATGTTCATGTATGAATGTTCAACTTCCAATGAAAAAAAGAAAAAACAGGTTTTACTCCCCCCAAAAAGAAGTTACTATGAACAATTGTTTCCTCCCATATTAGATAACCTGGATGAAATAGACAAATACTTAGAAACATGCAAATTACATAAAATGGCTCAGAAGAAATAGATCCACACACACACACACAAACAAAAGTAAAACAAATGAAGAGATTGGCTCAGTAATGCAATTTCTCAATAAAGTAAAGCAAAGGTCCAGATGGCTAAACTGGTGAATTTAAGATATATTCCAAGAAGAATTAATACTAATACTACTCAAACACTCCCAAAAAGTAAAGAGAGGGGAAATCTTCTTACTTCATTCTATAAGGCCATCATCACAAAGACAGAGAAAGATACCACATTAAGAGAAAATTAAAGATGAACATCCAGGATTAATATATATTTGAATATCCTCAAAGAAATTCTAACAAACTGAAGGCAATCACACATTGGAAGAATGATACACCTCGGTCAAGTTGGATTTATACCAGTTATGCAAGGATAGATCAACATAAGAAAATCAATTAATAAAATATACCACATTAACAGAAACAAGGAATAAAAAAATATGATGTCCACAATTGATGAACAAATGGCAATAGATGAAACCCAGAGCAATTTCTTGATGAAAACACACCAAAATCACAGAATTGAAGAAAAGTATCACAAAATGATAAAGCACATATTTGGAAAACCCACAACTAATATGATACTCAATCTTAAAAGAATGAAGCAATCTCCCCAAGAATAAAAACAAGACAAGAATGTCCACAGTCACCATGTTATTCAGCATTTTCTGTAAGAAATAGAGCAATTTGGCAAGCAAAAGAAAATAAAGTCATTCAATTTTGAAAGGAAAAAGCAAAATATTCCTTCTTTGCAGATGACATGATCCCATATACAGACTATCTGGAAAAATTCCCCAAAATACAATTAGCAGTAATGGACAAATGCAGCAAAGTGGTAATGAATGAGCTTAAACTATAAACTCAATGGTATTTCTAAACATTAGTAACAACCAATATGAAGAGGAAATCAAGAAAAATGTCCATTTACAATATCAACTAAAAGAATCAAATATATAGGAATATATCTAGTAAAGTGTAAGGGAAATATACATGAAAACTAATATATAGACACACACATATATTGCTGAAGGAAATGGAAGTAAACCTAGAGAAATGGAAGTAAACTCTGTGTCCATGGAGTAGAAAGCTAAATATTATTTAGATGTCAATTCTACTGAGATATAGTTATAAATTCTACGCAATTCAAATCAAATTTACAACAATCTTGAGAGAAATAGAAAACCCAATCATCAAACTTATATGGAAGGGTAAGGATCCCTGAATAGTCAAAGCATCTTGAAAAGGAATATCCATTTTAAAGACACACACTTCCCAATCTTAAAACTTATTACAAGGCAACAGTAATTAAAAGTTCATTGTACTGGCACAAGGATGGGCATATAGACTAATGGAATGAAATTTTTAAGGCAGAAATAAACACACATCTATGGCTAATTGATCTTTTACAAGGATACAAATCCACTCAGTGAGGAAAGAATAGTATCTTCAATAAATGGTGTTGAGAGAGATGGATAAACATATACAGAAGAATAGAGACAGACTGCAAGCTCACACCATATATCAAATTCAACTCAAAGTGGATCAAAGTCCTAAATATAAGAAATTAACCTAAAAATCTCCTGGAAGGAAACCTAGGGAAATTTCTTCTGGAGCTTGCATTAGAAAATGCTTTCTTAGACATTAAACCAAAGTGAAAGAAATAGGCAAAAAAATAAATAGATTAAATAGTCTTCATGATTTTTTAAAAATGTGCTTAACAAACATTCTCATGAAAGTAAAAAGACAATAAAAAGAATGGGATAAAATATTTGGAAAGAACATATCTCCTAGTGTTTAAATCCAGACTATATTAAGAAATACTTAAAATACTAAAAAATGAAGATAATTCATTTTTTAAAAATGGGAAAAATATATGAATAAAGAAAGTATTCATATTACCAATAGGTATTTGAAAGGATGTTCATCATTAGCAATTCAGTATATGCAAATACAAACCACAATGAGATACCATTTCACACCTACTAGAATGGGTACTATTAAAAAAATAGAAAATTAGTTTTGGAAAGTTTATGAAGAAATAAGAATACCAGTACATTGTTGGTTGGAAAGTAAAATTGAGTAACTAATATAGGAAACAGATTGGCATTTCCTCAGAAATTAAGCATAGACATACTTCAGAGATGTTATGGATTTGGTTCCAGATCACCTTGATAAAGCAAGTCATATGATGTTTTTGTTTCCCAGTGCATATAAAAGTTATGTTTTAATTATAATGTAGTCTATTAACTGTGAAATTTAATTATGTCTAAAATCAATGTACATACCTTAATTTAAAATAATTCTTTGTTAAAAATGCTAACCATTTTCTGAGCCTTCAGTGAGTCATAATATTTTTGTTGGTGGAAGGCCTTGCTCTGATATCGATGGCTGCTAACTGACCAGGGTGTAGTTGCTGAAGTTTGGGGTGGTGCAGAATTTATTAAAATAAGACAACAAAGAAGTTTGTCATATTGATTGATAATTCTTTCATGAACAATTTCTCTTTAGCATGCAATGCTGTTTGACAACATTTTACACATGTAGACTTCCTTTCAAAATTGGAGTAAATCCTTTCAAAATCTGCCCATGCTTTCTCAACAAAGTTTATGCAATATTTTAAATATTTTGCTTTCATTTTAACAATGTTCACAGAATTTTCACCAGGAGTATACTTGATCTCAAAAAAGTCCTTTCTTTGCTCATCTATAAGAAGCAAATGTTCATCTATCCAGGTTTTATCATGAGATTGTAGAAATTTAGTCCCATATTCAAGCTCCATTTATAATTCTAGATCTTTTTCTATCTACACCAACTCTGCATTTACTCTGTCCACCAAAGTCTTAAAACCTTAAAAGTCATCTGTGAGGGTTGAAATTAACTTCTTCCAAACTCCTGTAAAGGTTGATATTTGACCCCTTTCCATAAACCACATATATTCTTACTGACATCTAGAATGGCATTTCCAGAAATTTTTTTTTCAAAGATAATGGGAATTGAAACTGGGACCTCATACATGGGAAGCAGAACCTCAACCACTTCAGCTACATCTGCTTCCCTCCAGAAGATTTTTAATTAATGGCCAGATACATAAGAGGAATCAATATTTTTGACCATTCTAGCTTTAGAAAATATTTCTTAAATAATAGGACTTGAAAGTCAAAATTTCTTCTAGATCCATGGTTGCAGAATGGATGTTGTGTTAACAGGCATGCAAAAATATTAATCTTGTTCATCTCCATCAAAGCTCTTTGGTGACCAGGTGCATTGTCAGTGAGTAGGTATATTTTTAATGGAATCTTTTTTCTTATCTTTCTGAGCAGTAGGTCTCAACAGTGTGCTTAATATACTCAACAACCCATATTATAAACTGATTGCTCTCATCTAAACTTTCTTATTGCATTTATGGAGCACAGACAAGAGTACATTCATGTAATTCTTAAGGACACTAGGATTTTCAGAATGGTAAAGAAACATTAGTTTCAACTTAAAGTGAGCAGCTGTTTTAACCCCTAACAAGAATGTCACCTTGTCCTTTTCAGCTTTGAACTCTTGAAGCCAGACATAGATTTCTCCTTTGTAGCTTTATAATTCCCAGGTGGCATTTACTTCCATTATATGGCTGTTTTCTACATTTAAAACTTTTGTTTAGGAATGAAGTTCTGATAAATACTGTAATTTGGGTGAAATTTGAGGACTTCATCATTACTGAAATAAGCCAGACATAAAAGTACAAATATTGTATGAACTCCCTGATAGAAAATAATTAGAATATGAAAACTAATAAATTCAGAAATTGAAATTATCTTTGCTAGGTCTTCTGGAAAATTTGCTGCAGCTTTTACATCAAGACTTGTTTCTTTGCCTTGCATTTTTATGCTTTGAAGGTTTTTTCTAATAACTCAGGTGTTCACCGGAGAAGCGCTTTGCATTTCCTTCAAAAACTCTTCCTTTGCCTTCAAAACATGGTTAAATGTTTGACACAAAAGGTCTATCTTTCAGTCTGCCTCAGCTTTCAACATGCCTTCCTCACTAAGCTTAATCATTTATAGCTTTTGGTTTAAAGTAAGAGACAAGCCACTATCCCTTTCAATTGAACACTTCAACTGACATTTAATTAAATGTCCTAAATTCAATATTATTGTGTCTCAGGCAAAAAGGAGGAAAATGAAGGAAAAGAGATGGGGCAATAGCTGATTAGAGGACCAGACTGAAAACAAACATTTATAGATTAAGTTTACCATCTTATATGGGCATTGTTCCATGGCACCCCAAAATAGTTACTTTAGTAACATGAAAGATCATTGATCACAGATCACCAAAAAAATATACGATAATAATGAAAAAGTTTGAAAGAATCTGATAATTTAAAAAATGTAACACAGAGATATGATGTGAGCACATGCTGCTGGAAATATGGAACAAGTTGATTTGCTTCACACAGGGATGCTGCAATTTGTAAAAAAAAAAGCAATAGCTGCAAAGGAGAGAAAATCAAAGCAAAATAAAATGAGGTATCCCTATGTAGAACTGCCATATGACCCATCAATCCCATTTGTAGGTATATGTCTAAAAGAATTTAAAGCAAGGAACTGAACAGCTCTTTATTAATATTAATAGTAACATTATTCACAATTGTCAAAAATTAGAATCAACACAAGTGTCCATTTACTGATGAATAGATAAACAAAATGTGGCATATACATAAACCAGAATATAAAGGAACGGAGGTCTGATAAATGCTATAATTTCGGTGAAATTTGAGGACATCATGTTTAGTGAAACAAGCCAGACACAAAAGTACAAGTATTGTATGAACTCGCTGATATAAAATAATTAGAATAAGAAAACTAATAAATTCAGAAATTAGAATACAGTTTACCAAGGACTAGGGAGTGGGTAAGGAACAGGGAGAAAATGTTTACTTGGTACAGACAAAGTTACTGTTTAGGATGATGGAAAATTTATGCAATTAATTGTGGTAATGGTAACATGACATTGTGATTGTGATTAACACCAATGAACTAGATAATTGAAAGTGTTTGCGATGTGACATTTTAGGCATATATATGTTAGCATTATAATTTTTTTAAAATTCCAAAGAGCTGTACAATATAAAGAATGAACCCTTAGGTAAAGTAAGGACTAAAGATCAAAACATAATTATAATACTATTGTTTTATCAATTGTAAGAAAGGGATCAGGTTAAAAAATTTAAATTGTTGATAATAGGGTAAAATTGTTTGGGATGGTGGTGTATACAAGAATTCTGTATATTTTCATGATATTTCTGTAAACCTACAACTGCTTAATAATAACAAAATGAATATTAATAAAAGAAGTATCAAAATTATTAATGATATAATTTGACTTTCAAGTGAAAATTACAATCCTAGAAAAATTTGTTTCCTCTGCCTGAACTCTTTGCCTTAATAATACTTAATTTCTGTTATCTAACTGAGAGAAGAGCAGATACCTTCCTCCCTGCCAGCTCTTTTAGATTAATATAAAATGCAAAGGTGCTCTGAGTCATCTTGGAAGGTACTGGAAAGATAAAGAAGCCAAAGGAAAATCATGACTTTCTCACTCCTGTAGCTGGAAGCACCACATACACCCAGGACTCAGGACAAATAGCCTAGATAGAGTTGCTGGCTCCCTGTTCTGAATGGAGGGTGATAGCAGATTCCCTGGGAAGAAGTGAGGTCTGGAAGGGTGGAAAGGTTTCTTTGCAGTCAATTTAGCCATCCAAGCCCCCCTTGAATATTGAGAGGGACCCTGACTTAACAGGGATGGAGAGGGAGATCTCCTCAGGCAGGCTGTCACACTGAGCCACCTCCATAAAGAGAGGAATTATATCAGAGAGGAATCAGAGACAGATTGGTGACTGATCAGCAGGACTACAGCAGACTGCAGGGAATCTAACCTGCTCATGGGAAAAGAGGTGGATAGACTTCTGAAAAGCTAACTAACCTAAGGAGACAGGTTAGCTCAGTGGAAGAACTCCCACCTATTACTTGTGATATCCCTGGTTTGATTATTAGCATTTCTTTGAGAAGTGAGCCACTGGGGTTATCAAGCAACGAGCTGAAACTTTATGACAAGGAAAATATAGACATTCTCTTTGTATTAGTTTTTCTTGGATCTCTTATATATATATAAAAAAGATTCTTTTTTAAAATTTTCTTTATTTTACTCACTAAAACCAAGTTCAAAACCTACAGAGGGCAGGTTGCAGGGTGATTAATTGATGAATACCAACATCCTGAAAAGATTCTTATGGGTCTAAGAAAGAAGGATGTTTTTCCATGTTTTTTTCAGTTTTTGATGTTTTTTTTTTCTTTCTCCTTTTTTAAAAGGAGTTGCTGCTGTTGTGTTTCTTGTTTGTTGTGTCTCCCCTTTCTTTGCTTCTTTGATTTTTTTTTTCTTTTCTTCTTTCATTTACCAATTTTCTCTACCTACACTAATTCTTTTCTCTCCTGCATCTTTATATCATCTCTTTTCTCTTGTTCTTTCATTCTACCTCTTTTTGTATGGTATTCAATTTTTCTTATTTTAATTCTTCTTTCCTGTTTTATTTCTTTTTTACTATTTTCTTTCTTTCTATCTTTTCTTTTTTCCTTTCCCCTCCTTTTATCATTCTAGCCTTTTAAGTCATTCTATAATTTTTTCTCTATATTGTTTTTCATTTTATTGCTCCTATTCCACTTTTCTAACCTTATTCCTCTGTACTCTTACTGGTGTTAATTATTCAATTTCCTAGGTCTTGTACAGTTCTTTTCCTAGCTATTATTATAATTATTACTATTATACTTTTTCTCTTCCTATCGCTTTCCTTTTTTGTGGTCCTAATTTTTTTCCCAAGGGAATATAGACAACAGCAAGGAAATAGAATAAGAAGAGTGAATTGTCAAAGTAAAACCTTATCACACTGAAAAACAACAAAATAAAACCATAGAGTGGAGAGAAAACCTAATCAACTGAAGAAATCCAATTAAGATAAACAGATGCCTAGACACAAACAAAAAATTACAAGCCATACTAAGAAAAAGGAAAACATGGCTGAGTTCAATGAACAAACTGAAAACCAAGGGGAGATGCAGGCCATGGAACAATTTATCAGAGATGTCCAAACAAATATCATGAATTAACTTAAAGAAGTGAAGGAAGAGATTAAGGATATTAAAAAAGACACTGAGAGAACATACTGAAGAAATTGTAAACATGAATAATAAGATAACAGATAGGAAGGTGATGAAATGCAAAATTTAAGAAATCAAAAATACACTGATGATGTAAAGCAGAGTTGAACAGGCAGAGGAAAGAATCAGGTATGTGGAAGACAGTACTCCTGAAATCAAACAGAACAGATAGTTAAAAAGATAGAAAAAATCCAGCAGGGACTTAGGGATTTGAATAACATGAAACACACAAATATATATGTTATAGGCATCCCAGAGGAAGAAAAGAAAGGAAAAGGGACATAAGGAGTGTTGGAAGAAAAAATGGCTGAAAACTTCTCAACAATATTGAGGGAGATGGACATACATGCAGAGGAAGCACAGCACATCCCAAAGAGTATAAATACTAAGAGGCCTACTCTAAGACATATACTTGTCAAATTGTCCAATGCTCAAGATAAAGAGAGAATATTAAAAGCAGCAAGAGAAAAAAGAACCACCACATACAAGGGAAGCTTGATAGGTTTAAGTGCTGATTTCTCATCTGAAACTAGGGAGGCTAGAAGACAGTGGTATCACATAGTTAAGGAGCTAAAAGAAAAAAAAAATGAGCAAAGAATTCTCTATCCTGCAAAGCTGCCATTCAAAAATCAGGGAGAGTCTAAATATTCACAGATAAACAGAAATTAAGAGAGTATGTCAATAAGAAACTGGCACTTCAAGAAATACTAAAAAGCATTCTGCAGTTCAAAGGTAAAACAGGAGAAAGAGAGTTGGAGGACAGTGTAAAAACAGCTAAAAAGATATAAAGAAATAAAAAATATATAGCACACATAAACACAAAGAAAAATTGTCTAAATTAAGTAATTCCTTGACAGTAATAACACTGAATGTTAATTGATTAACTTCATTGGTCAAGAGACACAGATTGGTGGAATGAATAAGAAGATATGACCCATCTATATGCTGTCTACAAGGAATCCACCTTAGACCTAGGGATGCAAGGAAGCTGAAAGTGAATGATTGGAAAAAAATTTTATAAGCAAACAATAACCAAAAAAGGGCAGGAGTATGTATACTAATATTTGACAAAATTGAATTTAAATACAAAAGTATTGAAAGAGACATGATAGACTCTATATATTAAAGAAGGGGTAATCTATCAAGAAGAAAGAACAATCATAAACATTTATGCACTTAACCAAGGTGCCTCAAAATACTTGAAGGAATCACTCGACTTACTAAGTGGAGAAATAGATGCCTTTACAATTATAGTGCAGGACATTAATATACTTTTATCACCATTAGACAGAACTTCTCAAAGGAGACTCAATAAAGACACAAATACTTTGAATAATATATTAAAGGATCTGAACCTGATAGACATATACAGAATATTACACCCAAATGAAATGGGATATACATTCCTCCTGAGTGTACATGGATCATTCTCCAGGACAGACCACATGCTAAGCCAGAGAACAACCTCAATGAATTAAAAAAGATTGAAACTCTGCAAAACAATTTCTCTGACCACAATGGAATGCAGCTGGAAATCAGTTAGGGCCAGAAAACCAGATTAGGCGCAAAGATAGGGAAGTTAAACAGCACACTCTTAGACAAACAGTGGGGTGAGGATGAAATCTTAAAGAAAATCGGTAACATGAAATGTATGAAAATGACAACACAACATAACAAACTTATGAGATGCAGCAAATACTATCTGAGAGGAAATAGATAGCCATAAATGCCTATATTAAAAAAGAAGAAAGAGCTAAATTAAAGACCTAAGTGCACACCTGGAGGAATTAGAAATAGAACATCAAACTAACCCCAAAAGAAGTAGAAAGAAGGAAATAACAAAGCTTAGAATAGAACTAAATGAAATTGAAAATGAGAAATCACTAGAAAAAATAAGCAAAATCAAAAACTGGTTGTTCAAGAAGATTAATAATATTGACCAACCCTTAGCTAGACTAACATGGAAAAAAGAGAGAAGTGAAAAATACATAAAGTAAGAAAAATAGGATATCACGACTGACCCCACAGAAATAAAGAGTATCATAAGAGTATATTTTGAAAAATTATATGCCAACAAGATGGATAATTTAGAGGAAATGGACAAACTCCCAGAAACACATAAGCAGCATACATTGATAGAAGAAGATATTAAACTCTACAGACCAATCACAAGTAACAAAATTGAACCAGTCATCAAAAACCACCCAACTAAGAAGAGCCCAGAATCAGATGGCTTCATAAGTGAATTCTACCAAATACTCTGGAAAGAACTCACAAAAATCTTGCTTAAACTCTTCCAATAAGTAAAAGTGGAGGGAACATTGCCTAACTCATTTAATGATGCCCACATAACCCTATTACCAAAGCCAAACAAAGATGCCAGAAGAAAAGAAAGCTATAGACCAATCTCTCTAATGAACTTAGACGCTAAAATCCTCAACAAAATATCTGCTAATCATATTCAACAACACATCAAATGACTTGTACACCATGAACAAGTGGATTTCATCCCTGCTATGCAAAGATGGTCCAACATAAGAAAATCAATCAATGTAATACACCACATAAACAGATCAAAAGAAAAAAACTGGCATGTTCATCACTATAGATGCAGAAAAAGTATTTGACAAAGTACAGCATCCTCTCCTGATAAAAATACAACAAAAGATATGAATAGAAGGAAAGTTCCTCCACATGATAAAGAATATATATGAAAAACTCACAGCTAACATCATATTAAATGGAGAAATCCCAAAAGCTTTCCAAGATCAGGACAAGACAAGGATGCCCACTTTCACCGCTCCTATTTAACATTGTGTTAGAAGTATGTGCTTGAGCACTTGGGCATGAAAAAGATATAAATGGCATTCAAATTGGAAAGGAAGAAGTAAAACTTTCACTATTTGAAGACGACCTGATCCTAAACATAGAAAGCCCTGAGAAATCTACAACATATCTTCTAGAGGTAATGAGATCAATGTGCAAAAATCAGTAGCATTTCGGTACATCAGCATTGTGTAACCTGAGGAGGAAATCAAGCAAAAAATCCCATTTACAATACCAACTAAAAGAATCAAATACCTAGGAATAAATTTAACTAAAGATGTAAATGGCTTATATGCAAAAAACTACACAATACTGTTAAAGGAACTCGAAGAAGATTTAAATAAATTGAAGAATATTCCCTGTTCATGGATAGAAAGACTAAACATCATTAAGATGTCTATTCTACCCAAACTGATCTACAGATTTAACACAATCCCAATAAAAATCACCACAGCATTTTTTACTGAATTGGAAAAACTAATTATGAAATTTACCCGGAAGGGCAAAAGGCTTCAAATAGTCAAAGACATATTGAAAAAGAAAAACTAAATTGGAGGATTTACACTAGCAGACTTTAAAAGATACTACAAAGCTACAGTGGTCAAAACTCCATGATATTGGCACAAAGATAGACATACTGACCAATGGAACTGAATTAAGAGTTCTGATATAAATTCTCAAATATATAGTCAACTGATGTTCAAAAAGGCCACTGAGCCCATTCAACTTGAAGAGAATGACCTCTTCAACAAATGGTATTTGGAAAATTTGATGTCCATATCCAAAAGAATGAGAGAGGAACACCATCTCACACTGTATACAAAAAATAACTCAAGATGGATCAAAGTTCTAAATATAAGAGCCAAGACCATAAAGACCTTGGAAGATAATGTAGGGAAGCATCTACAGGATCTTGTAATAGGAAATAGTTTCATGAATTTCACACCCAAAGCATGAGCAGCAAAAGAAAAAATAGATAATTGGGAACTCCTGAAAATTAAAAACCTTTGCACCTCAAAGAAGTTTGTCAAGAAAGTGAAAAGGAAGCTTACTCAATGGGAGAAAATATTTGGCAACCATATATCTGATAGGAGCCTAATATCCTGCATATATAAAGAAATCCTACAGGTCAAAAATAGAAAGACAAACAAGCCATTTAAAAAATGTTGAAGTGATTTGATTACACATTTCTCCAGATAAGAAATATACATGGTTAAAAAGCACATGAAAAGAGGCTCAACATCACTAGCTATTAGGGAAATGCAAATCAAAACTATGATATATCATCTCACACTCATTAGACTGGCAGCTATTAAAAAAAGAGAGGACTACAAGTGTTGGTGAGGATGTGGAGGAATGGGAACCCTCATCCACTGCTGGTGGGATGGTAGAATGGCACAACCATTGTGGAGGACAGTATGGTGATTCCTCAGAAGACTAATTATAGACCTGCCATATGACCCAAGACTTCCACTGCTGGGTATATACCCAGAATAATTGAAAGCAAGTACATGAACAGATATATGTACATAAATGTTCATAGTGGCATTGTTCACTATTGCTAAAAGTTGGAGTCAACTTAGGTACCCAACAACAGAAGAATGGATAAACAAATTGTGGTATATACATACAATAGAATAGCACTCAGCTGTAAGAAGGAATACAGTATTAACACATGGGATAACATGGATGAATCTTGAGGACCTTATGTTGAGTGAAGCAAGCCAGGCACTGAAGGACAAATCTTATATGATCTCACTGATATGAATTAAGCAAATTAAGTAGATTCACAGATCTAGTGTCTAGATAAAAGGATTACAGGAAATAGAAAAGGAGGAGAAAGCTGTGAGCCAATGTCCATATGGGCAAAATCTATGATTAGGTGTATGTGTGTAGTTATGCAGTGTAGGAACATGATAGTAGTGCAGTGATACTATTTGCTTACGCAGGGTAGGTATGTCGGGGGTAGGATGTGGAGTGGATTTAGACTGTCCATGGAACTGGGGGGAGGACTGGGGGAGGGAGCAGGTGAACACTGGGGATTGGTGGGTAAATGGGTAAAACTACAATTTTTGAAATTCTCTTTTGGCAATAGGGCAAGGTAGGTTTACCGGTTTAAGGCAGTGGGTGTTTGGGGCATTTGGGATGGGGTGCACCTGAGGCAGCCTGCTACGGAGTGTGTGAGTGTTCATCTTGATAGGGTTTTATATCAGTGACTGGAGACCCACAGAAAGAGCAGGAAGGTGTAGGACTCCTATCCTGGGGAACCATGCTATGTTCTCAAATAAAGAGGCAGGAATCTCTTGAGAGCATGGGAAGTGTCCAATAAGGGAGGACAGACAAGTATGTCAAGCCTTCAGTGTTGTTGCAAGTAACTATGAATCTGGTCTTGCAAAGAGTGAAAACTGTTTGTTGCCATGGGTGCTGAGGGGAGGGGGAGGGAGGAATAGAACAGATGGAACAGGCGACATTTGAAAGTGACGGAAGTGTTCTACATGATCTTGCAATGATGGATACAGGCCATGCTAAGTTTCATCAAAATTTATAAAAGTGTGTGGTCCAAAATGTAAACCAAAATGTAAACTATTGACCATGGTTTGTAACTATATTTCAATATTGTACAGTTGTAACAAATATACCATCCACATATAAAATGTTATTAATAGGGGAAGGGGGAAAAGGGGCAGGATGTTGGATATATGGGAGTCCACTTTTATGTGACCTAAAACTTCTTTGAAGGCAAAATGAAATACATTGAGAGAATAAATGGAAGAAAATGTCACTGTACATACAGGACAACACATCTTACACTGATGAAAGCCAAATATAAAAAAAAAAAATATGTTTTTTTCATTAACTTTAATTATCCCAAATATTTTATTTTATTTTATTTTTTGTATTTTATTTCCTATTTTTAAAACTGCCATTATTATTTCATTTTCTTATTAATTGTATTTGGCTATTTATTTGCCTTCATTTTTAATGAATATTTGGATCACAGAAGGTTTACAACTGTAGCAGGGGAGGACTATTTGCATGGGGTGTCAGGGATGGGGGATAGATGGGAAGAGGTTCATCTGGGCATGTATAAAGGCATATAAATGTGTTCAAATGCCCATGGAACATTGCTTTGTTGGGTGGAGATTCCCATAATAAACAAATGAATATTGATTTCCCATACTGGGGAGCTCTGACACATTCTCTGATGGAACAGCAATAATCCACCAAGTACAGAGGAAATGGCTAGTGAGGGAGAATGATCCATTGATGGGCCCTTGATATTGATGACTGTGCTTATGAACCTTTACTCTTGAAATTGAAACTTAGCATAGTATTATAGGGTGCCTAAGCATTACCTCCTGATAGCTCCTTGTTACTCAAATGTGGCTTCTGTCTAAGCCAAACTCAGCAAATAAATGCAATAATTTCCCCCAGTGTGGGACATGACACACAGGGATTAACCTCCCTGGCACCAAGGGATTACTACCAAGCACCAACTAGCAATGCAACTGGAAAAAGACCTTGACCAAAATGGGGAAAAGATAAAGAAAAATGAGTTTATATGTCTAAGAGATTTCAAAATGAGTTGGGAGGTTATTCCAGAGTTTACACTTATGCATGTCTCAGCAGGATGTCATTGACTGCCAAATTAGACACTATCCCAAATAGTGGTACTCCTGAGGACTCTGGAAAAGGCACTGTGGTCAGGGCAGATAGCTTGTGAGTTTGGTGCCTTGCCAGTGGGCTCTACTTTGGGGTTTGGATTCCCTAGTGTGACAGAATTGGACTCAGTCATGGTTTCCCTTCATATGGTACTTCAGTCCCTTTTATTTGAACCAACAGTTGGTGCTGGAGTTTGTAGGTGTATATCAAAGAGACTTGAAACTTCAGACTGTCCCCATGTCAGCTGGGCCCTGAGCCTCAACAGAGTTGCAACACCTATTCTCCAGTTTATTGAACTCACTCAGGACAACTAACATGGAAATGGTGATGGACAACCACAATACTTACTAATACTAAGGAACTGAGAGAGTTTACAACTGCGAGCAAGAGAGTCCCACCCATTGGCCAAATGGGACTGAAGCCTCCTCTCAATTAGAGGTGGAGTGGGCATCACCATTCCAGAATACTTAGCATTGGGGAGTGTACTATGGACTAGAGTTGATTTACAGGTATTATGCTATAGACTTATTGTTATTCTAGCAATGCAAGAAATTATATCATTGATGTAGATGCAGTGGCCACTGGAGGTTCTAAGGTCAGGGAGAGGGAAAACTGGTGTAATATGGGGGCATTTTGGGGACTTGGAAATTGTTCTGAATGACATTGCAATATATACAGGCCATTATATATCTTGCCATAACTAGTAGAATTGTGTGAAAGAGTGTAAACTACAATGTAAACTATAATCCATGCTTAGTGGCAATGTTCCAAAATGTGCTCATCAATTGAAATGACTGTACAATACTAATGAAGGATGTTTTTATTGGAGGTAAATGTGGGCTGTGGGAGCAGGGCATATGGGAATACCCTTTGATTTTTATGTAGCATTTATGTATTCTAAATATCTTTAAAAAATAAAAGTTGAAAAAAAACACTTACAGTTTCAGGGCTCAACTGACATATGAACAGGAGGAAGATTTAAGTCTCTGGGACATAAAATTAATGGGTACTCTCTAGTTCATAAGACTCACCCAGGACAACCAACAAAAAGATGCTGAAGAACAGCACCAACACCCAAAACAAAGAGTATCTGCCAGTGAAAGCAAGAGAGTTCCATCCATCTGCCCCATTGTATTGAATCCTCCTCTCAATTGGAAGCAGAATGGGCATAGCCATTCCAAAGTCATCAAGACTGTGGAACAAACAAAGAAAAGGGGGAACATAACTATTGGTGAAAGAAGACTTATTATTCTAGTAATGGAAGAACTTATAACATTGATCTAAAGACAGTGGTCACCAAAGGTTCTGAGGGAAAATAGAAGGAAGAATATTTGTACCAGGGGGCATGTTTGGGACATTGGAATTGTGCTGAATACTATATCAATGATGAAAAGAAGCCATTATACATTTTGTCAAAACCTATAAAATTGGTGCAATGTGTAAACAATAATATAAACTATAGACCATGCTTAGTCACAATACTTCAATATGTGTTCATCACTTGTAACAAATGTACCACACTAATGAAATATGTTGTTAATGGAGGGAAATGTGGGATGTGAGGAGGGTGGGGTATATTGGAATTCCCTATATTTTCAATATAACATTTATGTAATCTAAAGCTCTTTTAAAAATACTTCCCCCAAAAAAACCACTTAAGAAAAAGGAACTTCTTCAACATGATAAAGGGAATATTTGAAAAACCCAAAACTATCATCATACTCAAGGCTGAAAGAAAGAGATTTTCCTAAGTTCTGGAGCAAGGATGCCCACTGTCACCACTGTTATTCAACATTGTGTTCGAAATTTTATCCAGAGTGGTTAGACAACAATAAAAAATAAAAAGCAAACAAATTGGAAAGGAAGATGAAAATCTTTTACTAATTACAGATGACATGATCCCAAAATCTACAACAATTCTACTAGAGCTAATAAATGAGTTCAAGAATATGACAGGATACAATAAATACTCAAAAATTACTATTGTTTCTATGCACTAAGAATGAACAATTTGTGTAGGAAATCAAGAAAAAATGCCATGTACAATAGCACCTAAAATAATCAAGTATCTAGGAATAAATTGAACCACATAGTTTTATGCAAAAAAAACTACCAAATAGTGCTAAAAGAAATCAAAGAATACCTAAACAAATTTAAGGACATTCCATGTTCATGGATAAGAAGAATAGATATCAAGATGTATACCATTGGGATGTCAATTCTACCCAAAATGATTTATATATTCAATGCAATCCCCATCCAAATTCCAATAACCTACTTGGCAGAAATGGAAAAGCCAATTACCAAATTTATTTGGAAAGATAAGGAGCCCTAAATAAAAAACCTATTAAAAAAAAAAAGAATGAAGTTGGAGGAATAACACTTCCTGACTTTAAAGCATACTACAAAGCTACAGTGGTCAAAATATGATGGTACTGGCACAATTAGGTAGGTAGATAGATAGATAGATAGATAGATAGATAGATAGATAGATAGATAGACAGACAGACAGATAGATAGATAGATAAATGGAATCTGATTGAGAGTTGAGACACAGACCTTCACATCTATCACCAATTGATTTTTTAAATATATTTCTAATTTATTTTTAAAAGATATTTAGATTACATGAATTGTTAAATAAAAAAATATAAGGGATTCTCATATGCCTTACTCCCCACACCTCCCACTTTCCCCCACATTAACAACTTCTTTCCTTAGTGTGGTACATTCATTGCAATTGATGGATACATTTTAGAGCATTACCACTAA
>JAQZBX010062686.1:0-16837 GCA_029593785.1 Cabassous unicinctus
AGGCTGAGCCGCGGAAATCTCTCTTTCCTTCGCTCGTGGTTCCCTAAACAAGATCCGGTTCAAATGGCAAGGGCCCAACTTCTGTAAGCCTCCTAGGTCAATATTTTGGTTGAGGCTTAAGGATGAGTACTAGAAATGACAAGGCAAGTAATTGATTCCAGTTAACGCCGAAAGAGCCCGAAACCCGGGAGAGGTCTAGGCTTGGGGCCGGCCCGAGCCTACCACCCAGCGCCCTCTCGCCCGCCTTTATTTGCTAAAGACTCATTTATTTCCCCCATTCCGCCTCCCCCCCACCCTCCCCCATCCCCATTGCTTGGCGGCGGAGATGAACGCGCAGTTCACTTTCAGCTTTGCGGGCCGCCCAGGGATGGGCGGGGTGGGCGGCGGCCTCTAACTTGGCCCAGGTTCGGAACCCAGCCCCTCCGCCTCTGGGTTCCACCGGCCACGTTCTCCCGGTGCGGGGGGCGGGGGGAGGGGCTCCGGGCCGGCGAGAGGGAGGGCAGACCACCCCGCGCCCTTCCTGCCCTCAGTCAAGCCTCCCTCCCGGCCCCCTCCCTCTCCAGCCTCGGAGTGGGCCACAGAGCTGCTGGAAGGGGAAGGGGAGGAGTTGCGGGGGGGGGGAGCGGGGGCTGTGTGTCTCTAGCCCGGGTGAGGACCCTTAAAGCCGCGGGGAAGGAGGGGTCGCAGGGAGGGCGGAGGGTGCTGGGTCTTCCCCCAGAGTTTTCCTCTCCCAGGCGAGGTCTTCAATACGTCTCCTTTTGGGCACCCCGGGGGCGCGTTCCGGGGAGGGGCTCCAGGTTTGGGTTACGCCTCTCGCCACCTGAAAAAACTGAACTTTCCCGGGACAGAACCTCCTTCTGGCAATGGGGAGGAAAAGTCCACGGCGCACGACCCCCCCCCAACTTCTTCCAGGTTTTTAGTGGACGGGGCGGGAGGCTTGCTACCTGATGCTCGTTCACCCCAAAGGAGCGTCAGGAAGATGCCTGGCGTGGGGGTGAAAGGGGCAGAGAAGGTCGCCAGTGAGGGTCTGGTCTCGCCCCCCACCCCACCCCACCCGGGCCGCCTCTGCGCAAGCCGAGCCGAGAGCAACGTCCTCCTTGTACGCAGCTGTGGCCACTGCCGCGCCCCCGCCGCCCCCGGGTTGCCAGTGCCTGGCTAGGGCACCGCTCCCCAAGCCGCTCCGCGGCTTTCTGCAGCCCTCGCTTGCTCGCCCCGAGTATGTGACGTGGGTGACAATGGCCCAGGTTAGAGCGAGCCCCTCGGCGGCGCGTCCTGGGTGGTCGGACCCGGGCAAACACAAATACAAACCGATTGCTAAGCTGCGGACAATGAGCGAAATGTAGACAAATGTCCCGCTCCCGTTGGAAGCCTTTGTCCCGGCTCGGTTTTTGCATTTATTTCAGTGGCGAAATAATACATGATTGACGCTCTCTTTCAATGTGTCCTAACTGTTTGGAATAAATCTAAGGTTGTTCCTAGTTGTCATGGCATTCAACCCTTTTCAATGGACTATCTCTTCATTCATTTCTGAATCCGTCCACAATATTAAGGAAACCCCTTCATGTCGACGCTCCCTGATTCCTCTTTCTGCTCCTACTTTTTCTTTTCTTTTTTTTTCTCCCCCACCTTCCCCCTTTTCCCTGCAAGAATTAGAAACGGACTTGAATCGTGTTCCTCGAACCCATTACTTTTCGTGCTTTTTTTTTTTTCTCCCGCCTTCTTTTGCTCTCTTTCCAGTCTCTGTCTTTCTCAGCCTCCCTCCCCGGTGCCGCCCCCTCCCCCTTTTCACGTGGGAGCTCGCTGCCCTGTCCTGTCCGAGGAGGGAAGTTGGTTCTCCAGGAGTCGGGGAGGCGCAGCGTTTGGACATGGGGAGGGGGTGTGTGGGGGGGAACCTGTTAGGACCATTGTTACTCAGCTGCTAAATAAATAACTGATGAGAAAAAGTTCCTCAATCTAAGCTTTGCAGCAAAGACCCTCCTTTTGTCCCTTCTCTTATCCCTCTGTGTGTGTGTGTGGGGGGGAGTGGTTCTTGGGGACAGGGATGGGGACTGAGGCCAGAATGGAGCCTGCTTGGACCAGACGGATTCTTGGGTTGGATGGAAAGGGGGGATCCTCTAGCAAGAAGTAACCCTTTCTCCCTATCCCAGAGCCATCTTTGGGGGAGGGGCCACCCCCTAGACGCCTTCCACAAGCCTGCTCGTTTTCGTAGCTTGGAATCACCTAGTTTCATTTAGTCCCAACTTCTCCCTCCTCCCTCCCCATAGTGGGGCCTTTCTTCTCAGGATCTAATCAGAGCTGCGGCTGTTGATCAGGTCCCCTCCCCTCCCGCCTGGGAGATTGCAAGGTGTGCAGAGCACCTGAGAGGCAACTGTTTTCCTACGGGAATCCAGGCTCCTGGGAATTTATCATGGAGTGGGGCAGGGGTGGGGTGCATGCTGACAAAGGTGCATTGAGGAGGAGGCCCAGTCCACAGAGGCCGAGCTCACCGCGGCGCCGGTCCCTCAGCCTCAACCAGCCGAAGCCCTTCCCCTTCCAGGAGCACCTGCTGGAGCCACACTTCTCCTGCGTGCGCGGGCCGCTGCCTGCATCTCCGCCCCACTCCTTCGCCCTTAGTAGGGTCTGTGCTCCTGTTTTTCCTTCCATCGACTTTGGGGCGGCCAGGGAGGGAGGGAGCTGGAGAGGGCCTAGGCCTGGCCTCCAGCCGCCGCGCTCTGCGTCCAGCGCAGCGGATCCACCGCGCTCGAAGTCTCTCTCCGGGGACCTCCTGAATCCATTTTCCCCACCGCTTCATCGTCCCTGTGGTTCCAGCGTTCGCTTCCAAAGCGCTGACATTTGCAATTGAAAAGGCTCTGGGAGACCTCTGGGAGTTCCGTAATTGAAGGGGAGAAACTGGGCTTGTTAGAGGAAGATCATAAAATGCAAGTCCCCCAGGAGCGTCCTGCGGACGCCTGGGAGGCCGCGCGGGTCCAGCTGGCGGCCAGGAGGGGAGAAGCCCAGTGCCCAGCGCACGCTCCAGCGTCTCCCGGCTTGCATGCGCCCCGCTTGCGGCCGGCAGAGCCTAGGGGTCCAGGCGCCAAGCTCACCTTTTCCGCCCAAATTAAACAAGTGACTGCGCCCCGAAGACTGCACAAGAGGCCTCGCTGAGAGCGCTAGAGCCTGGCCTTTTCCAGTCCGGGACTCGTTCGGCGGACTCCTGCCCACTCGATAAGCATAGAAGGCCAAGGCCCGCTGCCCTGCCCTCTCCCAAGGTTCTCTACCAATGACCCCGTCATTCCCATTCTGTTAGGTCGGAAAACTTCAGGGTCGGCCTGCACTAGTTCCAGCTCAACTTGGAGGTCTCTAGTCCCCCTCCCGCCCCGACTCGGGATTCTTTTCTAAATCTTTGCAGATTCCTCCAGCAGGCTGGAGGAGCCAAAGGCCCCCGCCGGATCGCTGGATCACGTGTGGGTTGGGGCTCAGCTGCTGGTCGGCGAGCTCGTGTGCGCTCTGCCCTGGGCCTCCTTCTTCACTACAAACTTGGTGGAGGAAGTTGCGGGGCTGGAAGTTCTGGGCCTAGCGTGCTCCAGGCTGGAGACCTGCTTGTGTTCAAAAACCCCATGCACCCCTGCTAGGTCGCCCGAGCAGCCGGTGCCCCCTGCCCTTGCTCTTTATTCTCAGCCTTTGGGGCGCCCTGTCCCTTACAAATGGCTTTAACTCTGTACTCATTCTTCCTACGTTTAGTTACAGGGATGGGCGCAAAGGGAGTTGCAGGCCCCGAGGGAGATGGGGGAAGGGAGGAAGGGACTCGCTCGGGGTGCAGTCACTTGGGAGGCTTCTCGGGCACTCAGCTCGCCTTGGCTGCTCTGGGATCCCCGACGTGTTGAATGAAGCTCGGGCGCCGGCGGCCTGAGGGAGCTGCGAGGGGTGGGGGGTGGCGCAGGGGTGGGAAGCTGAACAATCGCCCGGAGGCGCAGTAGGGGAAGTGAATGTACACAGGCTAAGTGGCCCCACTCCAGGACAAGTGGCCCTCCAAGACGGCCCAGTGTTTACCTGTTTACTTTCCCAGGTAGCTCAAACACCAGCGCCTTTTCTGCGCTCTGGGGGCAGCCCTGGTGCGCCCTGCATTCCCAGCTTCTCTCTTCCCCACACCCCGGCTTTACGCCCCCTGTCGGGGGAGGGAGAGCTCTAAACAGTAGCAAATAAGTCACAAGAAAGGAAGATATTTTTGGAAAATGAGGAGAGGCCTCCACCACTCGCTTAGTGTATCCCTGAGGGTAAGGTAAGCATCGTGCCACGGCATCCTCGCCCCCACCCCCATCTCTATTCTGTATTCTGGGCTTGGAGGGCCTCTTGGGACACGCTCTGCTCACATCCTCCTCCTTTCAGGCCAGCGAAAGCTTACTGGGTAGGTGATCTCTCCAGGAGAATTCAGGGCAGAAAAAGTCCTGGAAAGGGGGGCACCTTGGGGGTCGGCTGTGAAGGTGGGGGGTGGCCTTGAGGAGTGTAAAGCTTAGGCAGCTCTAGGCGGTGCCCCCCCCACACCCACCAAAGCGCTTCTAATCATTAAAAAGACAAGGTCTTTTCCCTTTATTTGGAAACACTAATTTGTTTGACTTCATTTCTTCTTCTTCTTCTTCTCGCTCTCTCTCGCGCGCTCGCTCTCTCTCTCTCTCTCTCTCTCTCTGGAATGAAGAAGGGCTGAAAAGAAACCCCTTCCCCAGTACAGTACTGGGGCTGAGCTCCATCTCAGATAACAACCTTCGAGTGGATTAGTTTATTGTCTGGTTAGCGCCAAGGTGCAGGCGTTCGTCTTTATTCACTCTCGAAACAAAGCGCGTTGTACCTTCCTGCTCCTCGAGGATTAGCGGCGCCGACACAAAGGTTTCGTCGAAGGGGAAGGTTTATTTTATCTCGGGTTGGAGACTCCAAGCGTGGCATGCACTCGAAATCAATGGAGAAGGAAAATGTCGCCTGTTCTGGGCTCTGAGCTGACGATAAAGACGCTCACTTTAGAGACGCGCATCTTCAAACCCGCCGTGATGGCGGCTTCTATTGCAGGTGGGGGAGCAGGGACTGTCGCGAAGAGGGGTGTCGGCTCTGGCATCCCGAGTGGAGGAAGTCGGGGAGCTCGGTCCGGGTGTACCACCGCCCGCAGGGACCTTTCCTAACCAGAAAAACCAAAGACCGCCTTGTCTCGCGGCGGTCCACGAGTCAACCAGCGTCGCCTTCTGCTCCCCGGGAGGAAAGGACTGTGGGGTCACCGGAGGTCCCTGCTGACCGCTGGCCTAAAGCCGTGTTAGACTGCAACTCTTGCAGAGGCCAGGCCATGACAGGGGCAGATTTCTGTTAGGAGAGACCCACAGCCATTGGACAGTTGAACCAGAAAGTGCGGGCTAGTGTGAAAGATTCAAGCCTAAGGTTGTTTTTTTTTTTTATTTTTTTTCCCGTATTGGTCAATATTATGGCTTTCGTTCTTAAAATTGCCCCAGGAGGGTAAGAATAAGTGGGTGCCTCCCAGACAGACAATCTCCCAAGTCACCAAGAAAGTCTTTAGGCAGTAAGGAGTTTTCCAGGCCAAAGGCTGTTTTGATTGTGTTTTGGGAACAGCTACCTCTTTTCAGAGGCAGGAACCGTTAGAAGCCACAAAGACAACTGAGGTAGGCAGCGAGAGCCTGGAGGACCCCTCCAATCAATTGTGGGTGCAGGACCCACGCATCTGCCAACTTCCCCCCCCCCATGCTTTTCCAAGGCGAAATATACATCACTTTCCCAATTATCTTCCTTTAAAAAAAATAAAGGCAAATATCTCCCAAGGACCTAAATTGTAATAGAAATTAGGATTTCTCTTTCTATTAATCAGCCTCATTGTGCGGGGCGTAAGACCCCGCGGGCATATGTTAGTACTTTGATAAATGCACTTTAATGAGATCTTTGAAAATGCATCCAATAAAATAAAAGGCGAGAAAAGCCGTTTAACTTTCATGGATGTTAAATTGAACACGAAATGCGGCTCCGGGCGCGCGACAAAATGGAACCGGTCTCCCTCCAATATTTTCTTGGAAAAAAAAACAAACAACGCAGCTTTAAGCCCCCCTCAGGCTAGACAAGCCTGTCCCAGGCAATCCATTATCACCGGTTTATTGGGGGAACCAAACGCCACATCCTTCCCCCGGGCTAACCTCTTTGCTTTATTCGCTCGCACTGCTCTAATGATTAAATATGTTACAATGAGATTACGCGCCGTCAGTCAGGAACGTTCCCCCAGCCCAGCCCGACCTTCCCCCTGATAAGGGCGATTTCCATGCGGGAGATTTGGGTTTCTTTAGGAAGCACGGCAAGCACTTTCTTATCTGAATTTACTTCTTAACACGTGACAAAACCTTTACCTCACGACTCCTAAAAACCAGCGGCTTCCCCTAACGTGGTTGCATTCAGCACTTGAAGCTGGGCCAGGCCCGCTGGGGTGAGAATAAAGTCGTCGCAGGCTCGGGGAGCCTGGACTGGGGCCTGCTACAAAGAACGGACCCGCCAGGCCCTCGGGCATCGAGGGGGGAGGTCTTGGGGAATCATCCCCGTACCTCTCATAGCAGGGGACCAGACCTGGGGACCCCAGACAACTTGCCCCCAGGATTCCAAAGGCAAACGCCCCCTTTCCATCTCCCAAAGCCTTGCAAGTCGAGAAGGTGCGAGAGAGGCGTGTCCAAGGGCCTTTCCGCAGTTGGGGACTGGGGGTGGGGGTGGAGCGGAACGGGCGCCCCCGCGCCCCTCGGAGGCCGGGACCTCTGCTGGCCTGGCCGCTGTTCATTTCTGATCCTCTGGCGGTCTCTACTGACGCAAACGAGAACTGTCCGGCGCCGGGCGCGGCCCGGGAACCACTCACTCCCCAAACTCTGGGCTCCCCTCGCCTCCCCAGAGCCCCCGACGACTGCTCGCCCCCCACCCGGGTCCCGCCTGCCTGCGATTCCCGCCACTTGCCCTCCCCTCCTCATATGTTCCAGCTCCGCTTGAGGAGCTCCCCCCGCCCCCTTCTCCACTAGGAGCCATCTCCTAATTACCTCCGGGGACTTCGGCCTCGGCCTCGACCCCCTGGCCCGGTCCTCGGCCCTCCCAAGGCGCACGGGGGAGACTTACGGGCTGAGGTGGGTGCAGAGGCGGCCCTTCCTCTTCGCGGCCCCGGCGGCCCAGGAGCCTTCGGCGCCAGGCAGTGGGGAGGGAGCTGGCTAGGCGCTCGGCGCGCCCGCTCCGCCTCCCGCTCCCCGGCGCCGCAGCCACAGCCCCGCCGCATTTCGAGGCGCGTCTTTATCTAGTCCTCCCGGGGCGCGGACCCCCCCTCTGCCGCGCCCCTCCCCCGCCGTGCGCCCTCCGGGCGGGGCTTGCCCAACCACCGCGCTCCCGGCGTGCGGGCGGGCGGGGAGGCCGCACGCCGGCCCCTCCCTCCTGCTGGGTGCCCCCCTTACCCCGCACCTGCCCAGCCCCGGACAGTTCCCTTCTCCTGGGCCGCGGCGGAGAGTGCGTGGCGGCCCGAGCACCTGGCCTTGGCCGCAGGTAAAACTTTTCCTTGCCGCGGGCGCGCCGGGCTGGGTGACCCTCTTCGGTCCCACCCCCGCCTGGGCCGCAGCCCCCGGGCACGGACGTCGTCGGGAGGACTTTAGACGCCCCTGGCTTGCCCACCTGCTGCTTCCGGACGCGCAGCCCGGGGATGGAGGAGAGTGGGAGCCACGAGAGGGCGGGGCGTGGGGAGCAGCCCTGACCCGCGCCGGCGCTCCAGGCCCGCTCCTCGGGCGCAGGACTCAGGGACCCTTGTCCCCCGGCCCGGCGCGGGGACGTGCCCGGAGCGCCTTTGCGTCCCGGCGGGGACCAGAGGAGGGCGCAGGGCCGGCCCTTCCCCGCTCAGAGCTCAGTGGCGCCTCCCAGGCTCAGCCCTGGCTCCTTGCGTCCCTCCCCGCCGCCCCCAAGTGTCCCCGGATGCGCGCGGGAGCGGGAGGCTCACCTGGAGCCCGGCGGTGCCGCAGGACCCTGGGTCTCCGCGGGCGCGCAGCACCTCGGCCGCTCTTTATTCTGAACCTCGCGGGCGGGCTGCGGGATGGCGGGCGCCGGCCTCCGGCTCTGACGCGGCGCGGTCCAGGGCGCTCCCCTCCCGGCTCCCGGCCGGCGGCCCCACCCTCCCGCTCCCGCCTGCTCCCGCCCGCGGTCCGGTGCAGCCCCAGCGGAGGGGGCCGCTCCCCCGCGCAGCGCGCGCTCTGTTTGTTTTCCTTGCCCGACTGACGTGAGTCAAAATATTGGCCATATGTTCAGTGGTAATAAATTGGGTATGAGCGCAAACACACTTGGGCTTCGATGGTTCTTTCAGCTGCCACATGGCCGGTCGGCTGGGGGCTGGGGGGTAGGGGTTTCCAACCTGCTGCAGTCCCTTCCCCCCAAAATGGGCGGAAGGTCCCGCCTTCCCCCAAAGCGCCCCTCTGAGCTGGAGATCTGGGACTCCAGGCTCTCCTCTCCCTCGTCCCTCCTTCGTCCCCAGCGCCCCGGGTGCTTGTTAACAAGGTCACCATCTATAAATTGCTCGGTCGCTAAGACGCCATAAAACCAAAGGGCCAGATGTGGCACGTTATTTATGTGTGAAACCCCGTTTACACTTGATACGCCGATCCAAGGCCGATAGCACGACTTCGCTGGAGGTCACAGCCCTCCCGCCCTCCGTCCCAGGCTCCTCCTCTTGCACACCCTTCCGCTCCAGATTGAGGGGTGTCGGTCCTTCTGGGAAAGGGATTCAGCCCTCTGCAGCCCGGAAGGCAATTTTAGTGTGCCCTGCACTTGTGCCAAGGTGCCACCTGTCCGATATTAAAGGCAGCGTCTGGGGTTTATTTCGGTAGCCTTTCTGTTTCCTGGCTCTTGCCGTCCTCTTCTCCCTGGACTTGGGAGGCTGTTTGATTTTCCAGGCCCTTGTTACCTTCCATGAGACTTTCTTTGGTCTGACCCGGGAAAGGGGACATTTGAAAGCCCAAGATGCCCAACTCTGAGGTGGGTGGGATTGGAGGGTGGGGTCCCTGATCCCCGAGGGAGGGACGTATCTGAGATGGTTCCTAATCCAGTCCTGCCCTGGTGGACTCCCTGGGTCACATGTCACCCTCCTTATTTAAATGAAATTAAAGTCAGGGTACTGAGGGCAGAGGCCGCCCTGGGGTGGCCCTATGAAAATGAGCAGCCCTGTGTGCTTCAGGAAAGGGAGGTAAATGCTGTGCAGTGATAAGAAACAATTCTTTCTTTTTTTTCCTTCTCCCTTCCCTAAGGCAGGCTTGGGAATGAAGACAAGGCCACATGTCCCCAAACCGGTCATCTCACGCTTTACTCACACTAACTTATTAAGAGTCATTGTCTCTCCCGTGCCATTATTTTACTATTTCTTGAAGTGAACCGAATTCTCTCTGTGGTTAATAAGCACTGAGCCAGGCCCCCTACCTTCCTTTTCATCTTCAAAACACCTGGGGTTCCCTGAATGACATCTTCTATCTGGCCAGGGAAAATGAGAGA
Organism: Cabassous unicinctus; assembly: GCA_029593785.1. Classification (NCBI taxonomy): domain Eukaryota; kingdom Metazoa; phylum Chordata; class Mammalia; order Cingulata; family Chlamyphoridae; genus Cabassous; species Cabassous unicinctus. Next base: position 9,508 of record JAQZBX010062686.1, read on the forward strand.
TGAAAAATGTTGCCCTACTGCAGGGAAAAACATAAGCATTTGACTTCACTATTACAAGTTACCCCAGGTCTGTGTTCACTGGATAACTGTCCTTAGGTGGTTTTTAAGGGTGGAAAAATGATGCTGTTGAAAGAGGGTGGGAGGGAAGGGAAAATGAATGAGGTGGGGGTGGGGAAGGAGGACCCATTCAACAGATACAAAAAAGAGCTATAAAATGAACCTCTTACTCTTAAGTGCTGAGTACACACAGTGCTTCTCCAGGTTTGCTTGGCTGGGACTTGCCGTGAGCTCCAAGAAATCTTTAGTTACAGCAGAAGTGACCTTCAGGCCCAGCGGAGTTGTTGATCTGGAAAAATCACTTCTGTGTTTCACCTATTTTCTTGGATTTTAAGTCTTTATTCATGGTTAAAAAGGAAATTTGGAGTATATTGTTGGGCTTACATGGCTCAAAGGGTGCATGAAGAGGAAGGAGGTCACTGAGAATTGCTTCTTTTCCTGAAAATATTGCTTCACATCTTAAATTAGACAAGGGAATTTGAAGGCGAACTTTCACTTTTTTAGTCCTCATGGGAATGTGTTTCTTTGGATAACAATTGTACTTTGGAGAGGCTCAGGGTTTTTCCTCTACCCATATCCCTGCTACCTGCTACCAAGTGAACTGAGATGCACGTAAAAAGCTGAGAAAGTTAGTTTGTGGTGGTCCTCAGGGTAGAAAACTGTGAGACATGAAGCAGAGAGTATATCAAGTCAGGTTTCATATCATTTTAAAACAGCAAATGCATCAGCTAGTTAATTCATCATCAAAATCCATGACAAAGGAGATGCAGTGGAGAGCAAGATTTAAATGAAATACAATCACTTAGACACAAACGCACATGCCCTATCATTGGGGCTTCTCTAGCAATCAGATGCTAAACTTGATATTCGTAAGCACCCTAGAACCCAAACAGATTTCATACTGTGTTTTTTCTTAGTTCCATAGTCTTATGCTATTATGCCTTCAGAGATATTCCTATCCTACCCATGGACTGAAATTCACAGACTTTTCATACCTCCCTCCACAGAAAGGTATCATCCCCAAAGGTATCATCGGCAACAAGGGGCCTGTGTTTCTCGTTGGGAAGGAGAGATTCTCAAGTCTTCTAGAGTATGGCTGGCACATCTTTTGACTTGGATAGAGCAACCTTCAGTGCCCCTGAAAAGCTGCCTTTGGCCTTTGCCTGACCTACTTACAATTCTTAATGGGAATAGCACTTATCAGTAAATAATCAATCAGTCAAATCAAAACTTTAGACTGTTTTGAATAATTGAATTCTCTCTAAAAGAGTTATACAATGGTTCCCTCATAGAGATACAAGGAAACCATTCTCTACTTTCTTTCAAGGATGATAAGGAAGACATCTTTGGGGAAAGCTACAAAGACAGCTGGTAGCCAACCTCCCAGGGAGGTTTCTTGACTCAGATAAATGCCAGTGCAGAATATTTCCAACTGTACCTCACCATTGCCATATCGAGAATTCAACAATTGCCAGTCTTGGATAGTACCTTTCCATTTTTACTTTCCAGAAACCATTTTTGGGAAACACCTGTTCATTTCCCCTTAGATGGCATGAGGGATTTAAAGCCTGAACATGGTCCTAACTGGTGTATAGGAATTATTTGGTTGCAAAGGCTAAAACCACTGGATGAAAAGTTGTTGGGGAACATGATATTCTCACGGTTCCAAAGAATATTGAGACAATGCCAAATTATCACCCCCAGAGATGACTTAATAATCCCTAATTCACAATGGGGCTACCTGGGGTTCACCACCTTTACGTGGCAAGCCTCTTGTCCTCTTGCTCTAAGCATAATACCATAATCATGCTGTAGAAAATTAACAATAATTCCATAATATTGTCTGATATTCATTCCTTATTCAAATTTCCCAAATTTCCCCCAAGACAAAATGTGTTTTTTAAAGATGATTAATTTTTTCCATATCTGGGAACTGATCAAGGCTCATATACTACATTTCATTTTTAAAACATGATTCTTATGCTCTTAATTTCTTTTATTTATTATTATTATTTTTTTAGATTTTATTTTTATTTATTTATTTATCCCCCCCTTGCTGCTTGTGCTTGCTGTGTCCATTTGCTGTGCGTTTTTATGTGTCTGCTTGTCTCCCTTTGTTGGGTCGTCCTGCTAAGTCAGCTCACCACGCCTCCCATATGGTAAACGGGAGCCCTATCAATTGAGCCACACCAGCTTCCCTTAATTTCTTTTAATTTAAAACAGTCCTACCTGTCTTCCTCCCTCTGTTCCTTCTCCCTTCTCCCTCCCTCCTTTCCTCCCTCCTTTCCTCCCCCTTTCTCATACTTTCTTTCTTTCTGGCATTGACTTTTTGAAGAACCTAGGCCATCTGTTGCATACCCCACATTCTGTATTTTCCAGACTCTTCTCTCCTGCTGTCATTTTCCTAGCTCCTCTACAATAAACTGGACATTAGATCAAGAAGCTTGACTGGATTCAGGCTTCACTTTTTTGATAAGAATGTCACATGGCACCTCATTAGGAGGCAAACCATGTTTCTCTTTAAGTGAGGCCAAGTTTGACCATTTGGTTAAGGTGGTGAACCCCAGGTAGCCCCATTGTGAATTAGTGGAATATGTGAATTAACACACGTTAGTTAAATGACATAGTCAAGGTCACCTTACTAATGAAAAAAAAAGAAGAGAAAAAATGCTTAATCGTATTCATATCTCACAAAACCAAACTGCATATTCTTTTTTTTTTTGATGAAATGAGATAAAAAGGGCCTGAAAAATAACTTTCTAGGAGTAATGTTTCCATAACTTGTTGAGGTGCCTTTTTCCATTCTTTTATTTTTGTGAATTTGAAATAAAGTTGTTAATAAAAAATTTTTAAAAATTAATATGCTATAATTAATTAACACCCTTCTTTTGATGCTCAAATTGTTCAAAATTTGGCCATAGGGAAACCCTTCAATCTGACTCCTACATTCTTTTGAATGACCCCATTTGTCTCTGAGTGTTTCCTTGCTTTCTGGCCAGCTGGATGTTCCGGGTTTCCCTGGAGTCAGCCATTTCTCCAGGAGCCCTGGTTTTGGTGCAGAGTGGTAGTTAGAAGCCAAGATACTGAGAGTTTGATACTGGCACAAAATGAGCTCCCTCTGCTGCTATAACAGTTCCATTCCTTTACATGGCAAGAATGGCTTATCCCCTTCAGATTTATGGTTATGTCCTGTCTTCTCTATTTGGAAAGCAATTCTTTAGACCTAGCAAATCTTGTTTCCATTCAATTGTGATACCACAAATACCACAATGCACTGGAAAGTGCTGAGGGAAAAGTCAGCTGTAGAAAATAATTAGAAAGCTGTCGGAGCCCATGCATTTGCAGAATTGGTGGTTCTCAGTAATGCAGGTTGTCATAGAAGACTTCTGTCCACATTTCAGACCACTGATGAATGGCTCATCACCAAGCACCAAAAAGCTCTTATTCCACAGGCCCAGGATGTCAAATGTGGTACAGATTTAAAACAACCAAATGTCTTAAGTATTACACCATTAAAACAAGACAAGCAAACAAACCATCCCAGGAATAAATTTGTCACATTAGGTTAGCCCAGTAAATGCCATAGTTGAGGTTGCACCATTTTGGGTTTTACTGACTCACCATGTAGCTCTGATCATTCTTCTCAGAACCCTCCTGGTGCCTGCTTTTGGGAATTCTGCCCCCGAAGTCAGGGGGGTTTGTGTACATAGCAGCTACAGGTACACAATGCTGTGTCCCCTGCTTCAAATCTTGCCCTGCCTGTTTCATAAGCATTGGCCTGGGCTCTTACTGGACATTCCTGGTAAATAGTCTTTATTATAATCCAGATTTTTGAATTGGATGTTGGGTGTACTTCCTACAGGACAAATGCACATGGTGAAGATAACACCATTCATGAGAGGACCTTGTTTTGGGATTGGGAAGTTCTCTATTGTCCTGAATACTGAAGCAAATACCATACAATGGGTTGATTTAAACCAACAGGATGCATGCACTCATGCAACAGGAATTTATTGGATCATGGTTTTGAGGCTAGGAGAAGTCCAAAATCAAAGTATCATCAAGATGATGCTTTCCTCCCAAAAGACTCTGGTGTTCTGGGGCTGGCTGCTGGTGATCCTTGGTCCTTGGCTTTTCTGTCACATGGCAATACACGTGGCGGTATCTTCTTTTGGGTTCCACTGACTTCTGGCTTCTGGCTGTTCCCTCCAGCTTCTCTCTTTGTGGCCTTATATATAAGGCTTTCAGTAATCCTGATTGAGTTGGGCCATACCTTAACTGAAGTTACCTTATCAAAAGGTCTTACTTACAAGGGGTTCACACCCACAGGAACAGATTAAATTTAAGAACATGCTTTTCTGGGGTGCATAGCTCCAGGTCACCATAGAACACCAAATAAGTCCTGTTGAGGTTGATTGCAGTAGATATTTAATTATTTAATCATCCTAAAGCAAATCTAAGCATGAAATATGCCTTGTAACAGTGGACTTGTGCTTCTGTTTATCTATGTTGTGATTCTCTAAATGAATTAAGAAGCCAGGCAACATTTTTAAGACCATATGATTTCCTTCTTTCCAAATAGGGGTATTGGATTTCAAGAACTGTGCAAATTGTTCTATCAAGGATAATTGGAAGAGAATAATGAGGGCTATGAAATATGAATCAACTATAATTTTTGTTCATTTTGAGTAGGTTCCTCTTAACTTCCAGCTGGTGTAAGGGATTGGATACTGATAACATATGTTTCACTGACTCTGCTCTGGGCTGTGTTAAGGTTCTTTATGCATATCATTTCATTTAATGCCTACAATAATCCTATGAGATAGGTAATACCAACGATTATCTTTACTTTAATGTAAGGAAACGGATGTTTAAGGAGGTTATGCTCAGATTCTGGAGTCACCAGAATCTCTGCTCCTCTGCGTGAACTTGGGCAAGTAACTTAACCTCTTTGAACCTCATTTTTCTCCTGTGGAAAATGGAACTCAAAAATAGAACCTATTCTTGGGGCTGTTGGGAGGATTAAATGACAGAGGCTGCCAGTGCTTGGCAGGTGGTGACTATTCCTTGGTGTCGTTTAGCTCTCATCACCACCACTAGTATCAGCTCTGGTGACAGCAGAGCTGGGATTCCAGTCCAGGTCTACCTGACCTCAGGATGCATGCACTCAGCCATCAGAGCCGATTATCCCACATGATCTTTCTTTTTAAAAAAAAATTAAACTTGGAAAAAAGAAGTACTGCAGTAATGAAGGAACTGAAATGGTGCCATGAACTTGTCACCAAGCAGCAGCTGGAATAACTTGAGAGTTTCCTCCTGCCGAAGAGTTCTTTCTTAGTTTTCCTCCTCCATTCCCTTTTCTTTTCATTCTGTCTTCACCTGCTGGTGTTTTCTTTCTCTTTAATTGATGGCCCATTCCATTGGTGGCAAGGAGGGACGACACTGTTTCAGCTGCTGGCTTTCAGGATTAAATAAACAATTAATTCATAGGTTGTTTTACTACTTTCTGGAAAAAGGACACAGCAGAACTTGGGACTTGGGAAGTTTGAAGTGGAAAGACAAGTTACTTTCCAGTAATATTTGGTTTAGGAAAGTATTGCCCTTTTTTATTTTATTTACTTTATTTTTTTATTTTTTGAGGTACCGGAGGCCAGGGAATGAACCTGGGACCTCATATGTGGGAAGCAGGCACTCAACCACGAATCCACATCCACTCCCCCTGAGTTGGTTTTTTCATTTGTTTTGCTTGTTGTTGTTTTTTAGGTGGCTCCAGGAACTGAACCCAGGACTTCCCATGTGGGAAGCAGGCACTCAACCACTTGAGCTCCCCAAGTATTGCCTTTTAAATGTAAGGGGGTCTGGTCTCTCATGATGGTATATTTCTCTTATGGACAGGAAACTTCTAGACTGGAATAGGACTGGGTTAAGTTGAATCCTGTGGTTAGGTCCTGCCCAGACTCAAGACAGCTGTGGGTGGAGTGGTTGGCTCTTATCACAGTGGGTTCCCTGTTGGGTAATTTCCTTTTTTCTCCATTGCTTGTATGATAGCCAATGCCTCACTCTCTTGGGGTTTATGATTTCCCCACTAAGGAAAGGAAATGCCAGGAGATGGTATATTGCTTGGACTTACCCAACACGGAGAAGAAACAACTAGCTAGGTTTTCCTAAAAGGCACCTGACCTAACTGCAGTGTAGGAAGTAAAACACTCAAAAGACGTGGAGAGGGAGTGAAGTGGCCTTTCCTCTAATTATTCTGGATTCATGGTCATTGACTCCCTGACATGTTAACATGTTAGGAATAGAAGAATGAAGACAGAAGATTCCCCATCCTGAACAGCTTCCATAGGCAAGGGGTAATCCATTGGCCAAATTACAAATTTGCTTTTGAGCCCTCCAGGGTTTCCTTGGAGAAGTTAATCTTTATCTGACCCTGGTGAGTTTAGCTCTTTGGGTGATCTTTTGGGGAAAAAAGGTATCACGGCTGATATCACAAAAAGTAAATGATAAAGCCTGGGCAATTACAGCAGCAGAGGAAGAACAAATTACATTCGAACTCAATCACAGAATTGTCATCTAGATTAGGGTTGTCAAATTTTAACCGATGCTGATGTTGCTTTTGGGGAGAGAAACACCTCACCATATATCTCAGCTATTCTTTGACAGTTTTCAATTTCAATGGGAAGTATCATGGAAGTGAATTTGATAAAGAACTTGACAATGAAGAAAACTTTTCCCTTTTTTTCTCTTGTCAATTTATAGATCGTCTTTCAAATAATTTATAAATCTTGTTGGGTTTAAGGTTTAAAATTGTTTGCAAAAGAACTTTCTCCATGGTGAGGATTTCACATCTGAGGAAATTACCTTTCATAGAGGAAAGGGAACAGGTCTAGCCTTATTTCCTCTAAAATTATTCAATCAATCCATGAAAAATCTCACAGTTTTTTTTTTAATTACTTAGACTGTATGTTTACCTGGAATGAGTTTAGGGAGGGAGTGATAAAAGATCATGGAAAAACCAAGTCACCAAGCCATGCTTTGGTGATGCCAAAGTTTGGTCTGATTCTGCCTTGGTTTCTGGTGACATTTAAGGAATACGACTTTTAAGGGGTTGTAAATAATAATTCTTTAGATATCCCATTAGGAAAATGGACATATATGTATACCATAGGTTAGGAAAACCGGGAGCATTACCTAGGACTGTTTTGCTGGTCATCACACTGCTCGGAGCTTTGTATATATATATATATATATATATATTTTTTTTTTAAAGATT
>JAQZBX010062687.1:0-16841 GCA_029593785.1 Cabassous unicinctus
TTTCTATAGTAAATGCACTTTTATGCTAATATTGTGTTTATATTCTTAGTGCCCATTTTTCATTTCTGAGTGGTGGGATCATGCTGACTTTAACTTTTTCTCTTTCAGAGAAAATGTCCTTTAAAAACAATAAATCAGTTTTTTCCCCCCCACAGAAAGCAATACCAATTATTGCCGGCCAGGCAAAGAGGGGAAAGAGGGGTCACTTTCTACAGTAACTCCCCTGCGTTGCTGCCTCAGTTTGGTTTAGAGTTAAGAGGGAGGGCTTTGGAGTGAGTCCTGGGTTCAAATCCCAGCTCAGCCACCTTCTCTAAATTTCCCATTTCCTGATCTCTTCTCTAAAACTAGAATTGGAATACCTCAGCGGGGTTCCGGTGAGGATTAAGCAAAAGAAAGGATGTAAAACAATTAGCCTGGTGCGCGGGCCCTGTTTTTATTAGGATCACTACGTCTTCTTTCTATTCATTTGCAAGTTGTTCCATCAGACCCGAGGAGGGCTCTCGGATTACCTCGGCGGTTTCTTTGTCCTCGCAGCTGGGACGGGGCTGGGCTGGGTAGGGGTTTGGTGGGCTGGTCATGTGTGCGGGGGCTGGGGGCATACATCCCTTTGAAGCCCCGAAAGTCTAATTTTGGTTGGAAACCAGAAACGCAGCCCTTTAGCGAGCTCTTGCTGTCGGGGTGGCCCCAGGACGCTGCCGGCGCTTCTTTGGGTCCGTGGCTCGCGCTCTGCCCGGGGAAGGCTCTGGGGCCGCGGGCTCCTTGGGGCAGTCGGGTGCGGGCTACCGGGTGCAGCATCCCGCACGGCCGGAAGCCGCCCCATCCTTGCACCGGACCTGAAGGGCGCCTGCAGGAAAGCGAGCCTGCAGGTCCCTCACCGGTGACCTAGGCCCCGAGGCCGCGAGGGGCCCTCGGCACACTTGCATTGTCTTGAGGTTGCACACACGTGTGGAGAGGGAGGGAGAGAGAGGGTGAGGGAGAGAGAGAGAGAGAGTGGGGTCACATTAAAAAATAACCCACATTTTAAAGTGTTCACATTTAACATGTGAAATGCATCACAAGTCACTGCGGGGTAATTAGCATTTTAATTCATAGCCTGCAACAGGCGCTGTGCTCCCATGATGGGCCCTGTAAGTTTTAACTGCACAATGAACTTTTTCTTGACCCGAACCCAGGCTGGAGGGACCAAGAGGAAAAAGCCAGTCTCCTTTCTGGGGAGGCGCGCGCAGGTGAGCAGCCACTACTGCGTTCACGGAGTATTAGTGCTTAGGGCTCTACCTTATCCTATAACTGTTTCAAAACCCATAGCCTGGCTATTTCGCAGTTGATTCAGCCAGTGGCTTCCTGAGGGCCATTTGTGGCCAGGCTTTCACTGTCACAAACAAGGCTACGGGGAACGTCCTTGTTTGTGCCTCTTGGGCTGGCGCAAGGTAGCTTAGCTGGCTCCAGATACCAGCAGGTCTCATTTTTTGCTGCCTCTGGAGAAGGGACACCAGCTTACACTCCCAGCAGTGTGTGCAGATACCTGTTTGCCCACAACCTGGCCCACGGGTGACATTGTCCTACTCTACTCCTGGCCCTGCACCTGTGGGGTGGAAATTGCTCCTGGTTGTGTTAATTTGCATGTCCCTGTTTACCTGTGTGGTTGGCATCTTTCCCACGTTTGTGGTGAAGGCGGGTTTTGGATCAGAATGAGTCTGGGCACCCCGCGGAGACTTTGTTAAGCAGTAGGGTTAGGGTCCAGGAAAGTGGCTTAAAAAGCATCTTCTGAGACAGCTTTGTAGTGGGAACTAGTGGGAACGGGGTATTTTCTTTTAAATACAGAATGGCACCCTTGGGCTAAGTCGCATATTGCCATGACAAAGCCTCGCTCTGCTGCAGCTGCCTCCCTGGGGCTGGGTTGCCTTGAGGTCTGGGGGCCCAGCTTGGATGAGGTCACTGTGTCTCCTGCAGGGCAACTTGCATTCCTCAAGGACGTGGGGCAACGTGAGGCTTATGGGATCAGAATATCCTGCCTGGGTCCCAAGCCAACTGTTCTAGCCTTGGGCAAATCATTTGATCTCTTTGAGCCTAGGTTTCCTTATCTATTAAAACAAGAGATAATGGTATGTGCAGGACCAATTTTTGGCATGCTCAAGAAATGTGCAGTTTTTAAAGTCTCCAGCCTTACTCTTCTCGGAGAACCTTCTCTACCTGGCCTCCAGAACACGTGTGCAATCTACTCCTTTAAACTTTTTGGTCTCAGGACCCCTTTACACTCGTAAGAAGTATTGAGGACTCTAAAAAGTTTTTGTTTCTATGGGTTATAGCTATCAATGTTTGCCAGGTTAGAAATGAAAATTTTGAAAAAATGTGAAGTATTATTAATTTTAAAAATGAGTGCATTATATGTCAACAATATTTTTTAAAGAAAAATAATTGTATTTTCCAAAATAACAAAAAAAATTAGTGAGTGGTTCAGTACTACACATTTTTGCAAATCTCTTTAATGTCTGGCTGAATAGACAACAGCTGGTTTCTCATATTTTGCTTCTGCATTCAACTATTGCGCTATCACACAGCCTCTGGAATACTCTGCAAAAGGCAAATCGTGTCTTAATAGTATTATAAAAATGGTTTTGATCTCGTGGATTTCCTGAAAGGGTCTCAGGGACCTCAGTGGAAAGAAAGGTAAAGTCTTTGCCCTTGGGGGATTTAGTCTGGGGGTGCCTGGGTGGGCTCTCTACAGCAGGCACTGTCAGGCCCCACCCAGGTCTCCTTGGCATTCCCCTCTAGCTGAGGAGGACTGCTTGCTTTGAGTACCTGGCTCTCTCAGAGCAGGCTGGGGCCAAGCACAGAGCTGGCAGGGAGTACCAGGGCACCATGCCCAGCCAAGGATGAGGGGCGGTGGTGGGTAGGTATCCCTGCATCCTCACTGCTCAGTGTGATGACAGAGGCCTTCTCCAAGAGGATGGCGCCCCAGTTGTCCACGGTGGTGAAAAGGCTTGATAATGCCCCTTAAATAAGTGCCTTCCCTTCTGTCTCACTGCTGGGATTGCCTGGGATCACCTTCCTATTATACCACTCGCTCGCAAATCCTTGTCTCAGGGTCTGCTTTTAGGGGAGCCCAAACCAAGCCGACGGCCCTCTGGGCTGCCCCTCCTGTAGCTGTGTGCTGGTGAATGCTTAACAACTGGCTTTCTGGGGGTGGGCTGGGGGATGTCCTGGTTTGCAATGTTTGCTGATTTCTGTGGTGTAAATGTTACCAGAATGAAGTGTCACCCAGATGAGTACTCATGGAAATTTCCATCTAACCCTTTGTCTGAGCTATGCTTGCTTTCAGGAATCCTGTGTAGGATGCGAATTACTGTAACACCTACTTGAACCAGTTCTGCTTTATGACAGGCACCAGAGTGCCGTGCACAGAGAGGGCTGTGCACAGAAGCACGTAGTACAAAGAAGAGGCTTCTGTGCACGCCCAGGACGCCACCGGCGACCGTAAAAAACAACCCCGACCGGTTCTGCCCAAGATAGCGACTGGGCCCCCTGGGTAAACAGTACCAAGTGTAGGGGTCTGAGGACAAAAAGTGCATGTCCAGGCAACCCCTTCCCACTAACCCTGACACCTCAGTAAAAGAACCCTGCTCCCCTCCCTTCCGGGAGAAGGTGCTTTATGGACTCGAGTCCACCCTTCTCCATTCTTTGATCAAAGAATAAATTTTCTGCTCTGCTTTACTGAATCTGGGTTCGTTCAATTGGTGAGAGCAACACTGGATGGGAGACCTGTTTCAAGGGTCTTTTTTCCGTTGTGGCTGATTTTGGGCAACCAACTCGACGCCGCTGAACGCAGAGCTGGGGAGAAATGAGCACTGTGGGCTCGTGGGAGCCCGTGGAAACTGCTTCCAGCACTCACTGCAGCGGTGACGCCTGCCGTCCTCTACTGCAATTATCTGCCTACCTGCCCGGTCCTCTCTGGTGCCTTGTCACCTCAACACTCAGCACAGAGTCTACTCATCGGAGATACAGATGCTTGTTGAGCGGCTAGAGGATGCATTGGTGACGGCTGTAGGGTCAGGTGCAGCTGGGGCAGTGGAAGCCTGCTTAGAGGCGGCCCTCAAGCTGAGATGAGACCCAAGACGTAAGCCAGAGTCCACCAAGCCCAGCAGGGAGAAACACAAAGGGGTCAGCAGGAACAAAGCCCGAGGCCAGGGAGGGCGTGTTGGGGACCCAGATCTTTGTGGGGTGATGACTGCAGCATGAAGAAGGAGATGGGTGGCGGTCCCTCTGCCTGTTTGGAGAGTGGCCCCCCCTGGTTTGGCCTGTGGGCAGGTAGGCCTGGGCTGTACCACTGGCTCCCCTCTGGCTGCAACTCAGGAGGCTTGCCTCTTAGCCCCTCTGTCATCAACTCTTTGGAAGTGGGGGCCCTGGCCCGACCACTGTGCCAGCCAGGTCCCGCCTGACAACAGAGCTTGCAGAGTGTCTTTTCCATCACTGCCACCTTGGGATGGCTCCTGCGGCCTCTTCCCTCAGGGCCTGGCATGGGGGTAGGCTTGGCCAGTGAAGAGCTCAGCGAGCATAGGTAGGCAACAGGAAACCCACAATTAAAGCTGGAGAGAGTGGGAAGTGGAGACAGGCCCCGGAGGCCCAGTTTACTGAGCTGCCCCAGAGTAGGGTGAGTTGTGGGCCATGAACCAGGGCTTCCTGGAAGCTTTTGAGTTTAGAGCTGAATAGTAAGGATCTAAACAGAGCTGACAGGGACGTGACCTACCCTGGGGAATTGCCTAGGGCCTGTAGACCTGAGGGCAGAAATCACAAGCTGGCTTTGCCTTGCTCCCCTTGCTTCATCTGGAAGGATAGGAGACTAGGAAGGTAGAGTGGGAAACACAGGGGTTCTGAGGCCCAGCAAACCTTGGTTTGAATTCTGCCTCTGGTGTTTACAAGCTGTGTGACCTTGGGAAAGTTACTTAACTTCTCTGTGTCTCTTTACTCATCTGTAATGTAGGGCTCTTGGAGTGTAAGAGAGTCAAATGTGACAAGGTATGCTAATTGACCAATATGGTGACTGCAGAATAGCTAAGAATCAATAAATAATACTGCATTTCATTGAATCTAAGACACCATAATTTTTAGAGGCAACTTTATTTTACTTTTCTCTATAGAAAAAAAAAAGTGCCAAATAAGTTGAGCTGCCACCAATTATAAGATGCACACAGATTTCAGAATCTGTGTGAAATGTGAAAAATATGTACACCTTAAAATGGATGAAATGCAGTAGTTCTTTTATGTCTCATTTGTGGTTTTGATGCTTATGGACTTTTCTGCCTCTGGAATATAGTAGGGCTGCAATAACCTCTTGCTGACTGTATTAGCTTCCTAGGGTTGTCGTAACAAATTACCACGAACTAGGGGGCTTCAAACAGCAGACCTTTTTTCTCGCAGTTCTGGAGGCTAGAAGCCAGAAATCAAGATGCCAGCGGGTGATGCTGTCTCCGATGGCTCTAGGGAAGAATCCTTCCTTGCCTCTTCCAGTTTCTGACGGCTCCTGGGTTCCTTGGCTTGTGACAGCCTAACTCTAAGATTTCTGCCTCTATCTTCACGTGCCTCCTTTTCTGCTGTCTTCACATGGCCTTCTTCTCTGTGTGCCTCTATGTGTCCTCTCCTCTTCTTATTAGGACATTGGATTTCAGGCTCATCCTAACCCAGTATAACCTCATTTCAACTTAATTACATCTGCAAAACCCTAATTCCAAAGAAGGTCACATTCTGAGTGTCTGTGTGGGTGTGAATTTTTGGGGGACACTATTCAACCCCCTACATTGACTAAGTGGTCCCACTCAAAAAGTCATTCCTAAAAAAAAAAAAAAAAAAAAAGTCATTCCTGACCCTCCATCCCATTCCATTCCCTTGGCATGTCCTGCTGCCCCTGGGTGGCTTCATCTCGAGAGCCTGGGATATACCTGCGGTTTCTGGTTCCCTTGAGTATCTGTATTGACATCCGTGAAGCTGGTCAGCCCTTGTGAAGCCAGGGAAGCCATTTTCTACCTTTGTGATCTGTTCTGCAGTTTCTGGGGCAGAGCTGAGCACAGGGTAGTTGCTCAGAGCCTCCTGTTCTCAGAAGATGGGAGATGGAAAAGTAACGGCCATGGGGAGAACAAGTGTGCCCATTCCCTACCTTGCCACGAGACCTGTTAGAAGACGTTGGCAAGCTTTTGGATTGAATCCTTGCCTGGCCTCCAGGCCCTGGAGGGAGGTAGGGAAACCCTCAGTTCCCCATGTGAGAGATGTGGAAACTGGGGTAAGGGGTATCAAAGGCTTGGTGAGAAGCCTTTGGGTGCAAAGCACTCTGTTGAGAGCTGGTGGTAATGAGCTGCTCAGGCTAGACAGAACCCAGGTCACAGCGCTGGGTATGTTCAGGGGGTGTTTACTGACAGGTTGGACCAGAGCCTACACCTACACTGTTCAATTCAATAGCCACCAGTCATATGTGGTCATTGAGTATTTGAAATGTGGCTGGTTCAAATTAAACTGTAATGTATGTGTAAAATACACAGTAGATTTCAAATAATTTTCATGAAAATAAGAATGTAAAAGATTTTATTGTCCACTCTTACCACTTCTATTCGGCATAGTACTGGAGGTTTTAGCCAGTGCAATCAGGCAAGAAAAAGAAATAGGCATCCAGATCAGAAAGAAAGAAGAAAAACTCTATTTGCAGATGATATAATCTTGTATATGGAAAATCCTAAGGAATTCAAACCCAAAAACTATTAAAACTAAAAACAAGTACAGCAAAGTTGCAAGATACAAGATCAATATACAAAAATCAATTATATTTCTACATATGAACAACAAACAATCAGAATATGGAATCTAAGAATACAAATCCATTCACAATAGCATCAAAAACAATAAAACGGCCCCGAGGAGAAGAAGAAACCATAGTTCTAAGGATAACTCTCAGACTTTGATATCTAATGGAGGATGCCCTGCAGGTTTTCAGAACTGTTGGGGACCTGTGACTTGTTTCCCTCCCAATTTCTCCTTATGGTAATGCTGGTGTTTATCTTATGTCTGTCTTTCCATTGTACATTGGAAGGAGATAACTTGTTTTGTAAGTTTCACAGGTCTACAGCTGGAGTGGACTTTTGACCCAAGACAGACTGCATGCCTGTAACTGATTTTTATGTGATTTTGTACTTAGCGTTGCTAGTGAAGTGATTTAAGACTTTTGGAATGTTGTGATGTAATGAATGTATTTTTCAAATGGAAAGACATGTCTTTTTGGGATTCAGAAGGTGGCGTGTGACAATTTGAGATTATTTTATGAATCCCAAAAAGAGAAAGATTATGTTTGTAATCTAATCTATTCCTCAGGGTGTAATACCCTTTGATAGCATTAAATTCAGTCAAGGGGCCTTTGGTTAGATTACCTGATAAGAACGATTTAGGGCTTTGGATTGGACTACATCACACCTCCTTGTTGGGTCTGCTATAAACGTGAACACAGAGACAGACAGACAGAGGAAAAGGAAGCTGCCATACTTGATCCTGCCATATTAGAGAGGACTAGAGGATCACTGAAGCATGAATTCCCCAAGAGACTGGGCCCATGGAGCAGCTCAAAAAGAGACAAGTCCTATGCCAGCTTTGCCTGCAGCTGCAGAAAGGTAAGAGCCCTTGCAGAGATTGGCGGCCATCTTGCTTCAACACATGGCAGCTGACTTGGTGAGAAAGTACCTCTTACGGTGCCTTGATTTGGACTTTTCATGGCCTTGGAACTGTAAGCTTTTACCCCAAATAAATCCCCTTTATAAAAGGCAGAACCAAAAGCCAAACAAAAACAAAAACAACAACAAACAAAAACACAAAAAACAAACAACAATAACAAAAAAAAACCCCTCTTCTTAGGAATAAATTTAACAAAAGCAGTGTAACACTATACTGAAAATTACAAAACTTTGTTGATTGAAATTAAAGATCTAAATAAGCTGAGAGACATTTCATGTTCATGGATTGGAAGACTCAATATTGTTAAACTGGCAATTCTGCCCAAATTGATCTATAGAGTCAATGAAATCCCTATCAAAATTCCAGCATGCTCTTTTGCAGAAATTGACAAGCAGATCCTAAAATGTATATGGAAATTCAAAACACCTAGAATATCCAAGACAATTTTAAAAAAGAACAAAGGTAGAGGACCTTCACTTCCCAATTTCAAAACTTACGATAAAGCTACAGTTATCAAGACAGTGTGGTAGTGGCATAGAATAGACATATAGATACATGGACAGAATTGAAAATCCAGAAATAAATTCTTATATTTATAGTCAATTGATTTTTGACAAAGGAGCCAAGTCAATTCATTTTGGGGAAAGGATAATCTCCACAAATGTCGCTAGGACAACTGGTTATCACCATGCAAAAAGATGAGCTTAGACCCTCTCTTAATGCCATACCCCCAAATCAACCCAAAATGGGTCATAGGTTGAAATGTAAGAATTAAAATAATGAAATTTTTAGAAGAAAACAGGGGGGAGCAGATGTGGCTCAAGTGGATGAGCTCCTGCTTCCCACATGGGAGGTCCTGGGCTCCGCCCCCGGTGCCTCCTAAAAACAAAAACAAGTAACAAGCAAACAAATGAAAAAGCTAACTCAGGGGAGCCGATGTGGCTCAGTAGTTGAGCTCCAGCTTCCCACATAAAAAGTCCCGGGTTCAATCCCCAGCCTCCTGTACCTCAAGAAAGAAAGAAAGAAGGAAGGAAGGAAGGAAGGAAGGGAGGGAGGGAGGAAGGAAGGAAGGAAGGAAGGAAGAAAGAAAGAAAGAAAACAGGAAAAACTATTGAAGACCTTGGGTCCAGCCAAGATTTCTTAGATACAACACCAAAAGAAAGGTCCATAAAAGAAAAAAAAGGATAAATTGGACCTCATCAAAATTAAAAACTTTTATATTTCAAAAGACACTCTGAGGGAAGTGGATTTGACTCAAGTGATTGAGCTCCTGCCTACCATATGGGAGGTCCTGGGTTCAGTTCCTGATGCCTCCTGGAGAAGACGAGCAAGACAGCAAGCTGGCACAATGGGCTGGCATGGCGAGCTGATGCAACAAGGAGATACAAAGAGGAAATACAATGAGAGATACAACAAAAGCAAGGAGAGGAGGTGGCTTAGGCGATTGAGCTCCTCTCTCCCACATGGGAGAGGTCCCAGGTTCTGTTCCCAGTGCCTCCTAAAGAGAAGGAGACAGCACACAGCAAATGGACACAGAGAGCAGACAGCGAGCACAAACAACGAGGGGGTGGGGGTAAATAAATAAATAAAATTCTTTTAAAAAAAGACACTCTTAAGAAAATGAAAAGACAAACAATAGAATAGGAGAAAATATTTGCAAAAGACATGTCTGATAGACTTATATCTAGAACATAGCAACTCAATGCTAATATGACAAACAACCCAATCAAAAAATGGGCAAAAGATATGAACAGATATTTCCTCAAAGAACATATGTAAATGATGAATAAGCACAGGAGGAGATGCTCAACATCATTTGTCATTAGGGTAATGCAAATTAAAGCTGCAATGAGATATTGTTTCACACCCACTAGAGTGGCTATAATTAATAAAGTGGACAATAATAAGTGTCATCGAGGATGTGGGAAAACAACCTCTGATACGTTGCTGGTGGGAGTGTAAAAGGAAGTAGTCACTTCAAAAAACAGTTTGGCAATTTCTCAAAAACTTTAACCTAAATCTACCACATAGTCAAGCAATTCCGTTCCTAGGTATCTATGCAAGAGAAATGAAAACATATCTACTCAAAGATATGCATGTAAATGTTCATTATTCATAATAGTCAAAAAGTGGAAACAACTTAAATGTCCACTAACTGGTGAATGGACAAAATGTGGTCAATCCATACAATGGAATATTATTCAGCAGCAAAAAGGAATGGACTACTGATACATCCTGCCTCATGGATTAACCTCAAGAATATTATGTGAATATTATATGATTCCATTGATAGGAAATGTCTACAAAAGGCAAATTTATAAAGACAGAAGGTAGATTAGTGTTTGCCTGGGGCTGGGGGTGGGAATGGGGATTATCTGTGAATGGACATAAGGAATCTTATTGGGGGGATGAAAAATGTTCTAAAACTGATTTATGGTGATGGTTGCACCACTTGGTAAAGTCACTAAAAATCGTTGAACTGTACACTTTAAATGGATGGATTTTTATAAAGTTCAATAAGGTTATTAAAAGGATCTTTCTACATTTTCATATTGATTACATATTGGAATGATAATATTTTGGATATATAGGGTTAGACAGATTATGTTAAAATTAATTTCACCTGTTTAATGTGGCTACTAGAAAATTTTTAAATGATGAATGTGGCTCGCAGTGGATTTCTATTGGATGGACAGTACTGGCCTAGACTTCAGCCAGGGAGGGTCTGAGAGACCGGTATGATTGCTCCTTGCACACCCATCCCCTTGCTTCTTCCCACCCTCCATCTCCCTGAGACTTCCCTGTCCCTAAAGAATGGAGTGACAGCCTATTGACAGGTCTGGAGTATCCCTTTGGGGTCAGATATCTGGCTGAAGCAACCCTGTTTCAAGGGGCTAGGAAAGTCAGGGTGTGCAGTGGCCATACACCATGCGCAGGGGCTGACTGAGGCCCGTGGGGTCTCTGAACCTGTTGCCCACCCAGGCATAGTCTGCGGTTCTGCCTGCTCGTCAGTCCTATGGCAGTTTGGCATTGTTTATGAATCCAAGGGTAGATGTTGGATTATGTTTGTAAACTGGTCTGCCAGAGGTATCACTTTTGATTGATTAAATTGTGATTGGGACTTTGATCGGGCCACGTCAGTGAGGTGTTGAGTTCCTGCCCCTTGGTGGGTGAGGACTCATGGATAAGGGACATGGCAAGGGGCAGAGTTGGAGTTTTGATGCTGAGTTTTAAGCTGGAGTCTGGGAAGTGAACACACAGGAGAAGAACACAGAAATAGAGACGGCTTCTTAGACACTGCAGAAGCCCCAGGGAGAGAGACAGAGCCGTTCGCCTGATAGTCTACAGCTGGCCTTGTGGAGAAAACAGAGGAGCTGAGCCCCAAGAAAAATGAGCCCCGGGAAGAGAGGAACCCAGGAAGCCTGAACCCTGGCAGGTGTCGGCAGCCATTTTGCTCCAACACGTGGCAATAGACTTTGGTGAGGGAATTAACTTATGCTTCATGGCCTGGTAACTGTAAGCTTCTACCCCAAATAAATACCCTTTATAAAAACCAACCAGTTTCTGGTATTTTGCATCACACCTCTTTGGCTGACTAATACAAGTTCTGAATTGTCAAGTGCTTTCCTTTAACACACAAATTCATGACCTTTTCCTCCCTCTTGATTCTCTCTCTCTTTTTTCTCTCTTTCCTTACTCTTAAGGTAAGGCTGCTGGCTATGAATCAGGAATTTGTTCCCTGCCTCCCCCACCACGTTTGTTTTTTGTTTGTTTGTTTTAGATATCTTGGCCAAATGGTTGCTAATATTTTTTTTCTATATGAAAGTTAACATTTGCATTTCAAAAGCCTATTAACTTGTTCATGGACTCGTTCAGTTTACTCTGAAACCCTGACCGTGGCCCAGGAGCACTTGGACATCTAGAAAAGTGGTTTTCTTGGAAACTGTACCATCATCTATTTTTTGTTCTAAGTAATTAAAAGTGTGGGTTTCATATTCAGACAGACTTGAATGTCAGTCCTCGCTTTGGCATTAACTAACTGGGAGACAGACCCATGGCAAGTTTCTTAGCCTCTGCAAGCCTCAGTATCCTAAGGAGTAAAATGGGGACAATAATAACAGCTCCTTGAGAGAACTGAGTGGAATAATATGTATAAAGTGCCTAGCACGGTGCTTTATACTTATCAGGTCCACGAGATGTGACTACAGCCTCCTTTGCTGGAGGTATTGGCTGTGCCTCTCATACTCAGTTCATCTAATTCACCTTTATGGCTTTTATGAGGGGAGGTTTGTAACCTGTTTCCAGGTGTGCATGTCCTTTGACCCAGATTTCCAAGTCAAGGACACTGTCAAAAGGAAGTTGTCAGAGATGTGCACAAAGATCTGTCTGCAAGGAGACTCACTGCAGCACTATTTGTAAAGCAAAGCTCGGGAGGCAATCAAATGTCCAACAAGAAACATTGGTTAAACACACTACAAAATATCCGTAGGATGCAATATAATGCACACGCTAAAAAGCATGTGATCAAAGATTATTTTAAAGACATGGGAAATTTTCATGATATGGGAATTGGTGAAAAAAAATGGGACACAGAAGTATTTGTAGCGCGGTCCTCATATTGTAGAACAGAAAAATATGCACTTGTAGGGATAGGCTGAAAATAACCCAAAATGTTAGCAGTTGCTGTAATTGGGTAGGTTATAGATGATTGTTATTCTTCTTTATATTTTTCTCTATTTAAAAATTTCTGACTTCTGGAAAGATGGTGGATTAGAGAGACACAGGACTCACTTCTCTCCCAGAAAAATAGCTAGGGGACAGACAGAAACAGCCTGGAAAAAAATGTTTCAGGGTTTAGGACACCACCCAGAAGAGAGAGGGGCAAAGGAAAAGAATCTTGACCGAAAGACTGTGAGGAGAAGCTGCAGCTACAGCTGCTGGTGCCCTTCCCCCACCCTTGGAGCAGACGGCTTTGAATCCTCTGGCCTCTGGCTGGCAGCTATGGACAGAGGGGCCTGCAGGGATCCACCTCCCCAGGAAACAGGAGAGAGGGGGACACAGCCTAAGGCTGATGCAACTTTTGGCCAACAAATTTGGTCTGCTATGTCCCATGAGCCCTTCCAGGCCGGGTGGGACTGCGCCATTGTTTGCCTTGGGAGCCAGGATGGAAATAAAGAGATCCGACCCTCTTAACCTCCCTGCCTACTGACCGGGACTGGTTGTTGAGAACACAGAGGGGGAGTGAATATATTTCCTATCTAGGAAAAGGGAGGGGGCTGCCAGCAAAGGTTGGAGAACAGCCTCTGAGAAAGTCTGATCTGCGGGGCTCTAAATAGCCTCGACGCAGGATCCTCTGCCACACTGATCCATCTGCCTCCCCGTCAACACACTCTGACCAGTGTTTGAACTGAGAGGGCTGCCGAAGAGCGCTCTCTGCTGGCAGACCAAGGAAGTGCATGTGAGGAAATTAAAAGTAAATAAGTACTTTTGGTGCCAGTGGCTGCACTGAGCCAGCGGCCCGACCCTCCTGGCTCTTGGCACTTTCACTGGTCCCACGCCCACTCTGCTATCCCCCCACCGCCATGACAGACAGGCCATCTCCTTCGACAAGGACTTCCTGGTGGGTGGCGTCGCCGCTGCTATGTCCAAGATGGCCATGGCCCCCATGGAGTGGGTTAAGCTGCTGCTGCAGTACAACACGCCAGTAAACAGATTGCCGCCAGCAACAGTTCAAAGGTATCGTGACCTGTGTAGTCTGCATTCCCAAGGAGCAGGGCATCCTCTTTTTCTGGAGGGACTTGGCCAAGGTCACCTGCTACCTCCCCACCCAAGTCCTCAACTTTGCCTTTAAGAATAAGTCTAAGCAGGCATTTCTGGATGGTGCAGACAGGCGCACACTGTTCTGGAGGTATATTTCTGGCAACTTGGCCTCTGTGGGGTGGCTGGAGACACTTCTCTCTGCTTTGTCTACCCACTGGATTTCACCAGAACCTGCTTGGCAGCTGATGTTGGGAATCTGGTTCAGAAAGAGATTTCAAAGGCCTGGGAGACTGCCTGGTGAAGACCACCAAGCCTGACGGCACCCAAAACCTGTGCAGAGTTTCAATGTCTCTGTGCAAAGCATCATCATTTACAGGGCAGCCTATTTTGGCATGTATGATATGGCCAAAGGCATGCCCCCTGACCCCAAGAATACACACATCGTGGTGAGCTGGATGATCTCCCAGACTGTGATGGCCATGGCTGGTGTGGTCTCCTACCCTTTGATATCGTGAGGCGGTGGATGATGATGCAGTCTGGGCACAAAGGAGTTGACATCATGTATACCAGGACAGTTGATTGCTGGAGGAAGATTTTCAAAAAAAGCCTTCTTCAAGAGTGCGTGGTCCAATGTTCTTAGAGGCATGGGTGGAGCCTTTGTGCTGGTCCTGTATGATGAATTGAAGAAAGTCATCTAAGTGTGTCTGTCTTACCAGAAATGGGAGCCAAGAGAATCATGAAGAATCCTTACTTAACTGTTATAGACCATTGACCTTCAAGAAATTCCTTCCATTTTTACCCAGGCCAGTTCATGTCTGTAGAGGGCTGGGGAAAGCTCTAGAAAAGGGGCTGATTGTGATCACATTTGACCGTTGGCACTGCTGATTCTATGCGTTGATTATTGGGGGAGGGGAATCAGGACTATCATCGTTGGTCCACAAGTGAGGCAGCTCAACTACGCAGTCCTAGAAACCCTCGAGTCCAAATGCTTCTAAGACCCTCAGTTGTGTTTAAGTATTTATTACTTTAAAAAATGTGCCTCAAATGGTTGGGCATCCATCTCCCATATGGAGGGACCTGGGTTCAATCCCAGGGACCTCCCGGTAAAAAAAGAAAAAAAAAAAAAAAAATCATGTCTGCCATTTGAACTTAAGTGCCAACTTCTGTTACACAGCTGGATATTTCAATTATGTGTTTTTTTAAAAAGATTTATTCTATTTATTTATTTCTCCCCCCGCCCCATTGTCTGCTCTCTGTGTCCCTTCATTGTGTGCTCGTCTTCTTTATAGGAGACATGGGGAACCAAACCCAGGACCTCCCATGTGGGACGGAGGAGCCAAGTCAGTTGAGCCACCTCAGCTCCCTGCTTTGTTGTGTCTCTCATTGTGTTTCCTTGTTGTGTCTCTTCATTGCGCTACCTTGTTGTATTAGCCCATTGTGTCAACTTGCTGTCTTGCTCATCTTCTTTAGGAGGCACCAGGAACTGAACATGGGACCTCCCATGTGGTAGGTGGGTGCCCAGGTGCTTGAGCCACATCTGCTTCCCTGCAATTATATATATATATATATATAAGTTTTTCTTTTTGTTGTTGTTGTTTTTTTTCCCCGCAATTATATTTTATGTTGGGTATTCTGCTGCAAAATAATAAATAAGCAGGACATGCTTTAAAAAAAATATGTAAGAGAGGCTTTTTCTGGCTTTTTACAGCCTCCCTCCCCAAGGCCCTTAGAAGCAGGTCCACAACCCATTTCTGGGTCCATGGTTCAGATTTGAGCAACTAACAAGGACAATCCTAAAAACCTAGAACAGGTTGAATCAAGAATCAAAGAACAGCAGTAATGCACAGTCTCCTGCCACTAAATCCCCTGCAAGAGAGAGAAATTGAGCATCAGAGTAAACTCATTTTTATCATAATCAGATGCCTAGACATCAGCAAAAAATTATCAGCCATACTAAGAAAATGGAAGAAATGGCCCAGGAAAAGGAATATATCAAAGCCCCAGATGAGAAACAGAATTTGAGACAACTAATCGACGAGGTTCATACAAATCTCCTAAATCAAATCAATGAGTTGAAAGAATATGGCTAAAGAGATAAAGGACTTCAAGAGGACACAGGGTGAGCACAAAGAAGAACTTGAAATCTGAGTAGAAAAATAACAGAGCTTATGGGAATGAAAGACATAATAATAGATGAGATAAAAAAACACATCAGAGGCATACAACAGCAGACTCAAAATGATAAAAGAAAGATAAGCGAAGCAGAAGACAACAGCTGAAACTGAAGGAGAACAGAGAAAAAAAGAATGGAAAACATTGAGCAGGAGCTCAGGGAGTTGAATGATAACGTGAAGTGCAGCAACATACGTGTCCTGGAGTTCCAGAAGGAGAAAAGGGAAAGGGGGCAGAAAGAGTGTTTGAGGAAATAATGGCTGAAAATTTCCCAACTCTCATGAAAGAAATGAACTGACATGTCCAAGAAACGCAGTGTACCCCAATCAGAATAAATGTGAATAGACCTACTCCAAGACACATACTATTCAGAATGTCAAACATCAAAGATAAAGAGAACATTCTGAAAGCAGCAAGGGAGAAGCAAACCATTGCATACAAGGGATGCCCAGTGAGCCTTAGTACGGATTTCTCATCAGAAACCATGGAGGCGAGAAGACAGTGGTATGATATAATTAGGGTACTGAAAGAGAAATTTCTATAATAAACAGGTATTTTTAGAAACAGAAAAAACCTCACCATATGAGTGTTTATGTGCATTTTTAATCTGAGTCTTAGCACCACGGAGGAGAAAAGAAGCTTTCTTTAAATTCTATTTATGAGGAAGTGCCTTGTGTATAAAACCTAAGTCTTTTGGTGAAAACATTATTTCCTTTTTTCCCCCAAGTCATTAAAATATTAAAATCATTTCTTATTCTATTTAAATTTGTGGGCCAAATGCTGCTGTGGAGACTTTATCGAAATGGATACTCTACGGAATGATGAAAACAACTAATAGAGAAATTATTGAAAGGATATGCATGCACTTGTTAAAAAGCATATAGAAAGCAAAGAGTATGTAATAAAAATTTCCCTTCCCTAAAAAGTTGCCCCTGTTTTCTTATATATCCTTTCAGAACTTTTCTATGCACATGCAAACATACACAATTATATGTATCCTTTTTCCTTAATTTTACAGGGAAGAATTAGTTACATATTATTATTATTATTTTTTTTAAGATTTATTTATTTACTTGATCCATTTTAAACCCCCCCTTCCCCATTTTGCTGTTTTGTGTCCATTCGCTGGGCAATTCTCTGTGTCTGTTTCATCTCTTCTCATCCTCCTCCTCCAGTCTTCACCAGGATTCGATCCTGAAGACCTC